>JARVJO010000365.1:4603472-4618073 GCA_031762555.1 Cynodonichthys magdalenae | reverse complement strand
AGTGTACAAGCGTCCAACTTCAAGCGTCAGACGCGATTTTGACGCTCAAATCGCGTTCAGTGTGAACGCAGCATTAGTTTGGGGTAACCATGTTAGGTTTTTTGTTCATTATATATTTTGCACTGTATTGGTATTTTATCTTCAATAAACTCCATCTTTTATAACTCTTTCTGTGGATGTTTGAACTTGTTGGCTAAATCTCCAATTACACACATTAGTCATCATCAGTTACACAAGCAGATGTGGCAAATAAATGAACCAATGGGATTACTTCCCCATCCTAAGTCTAATTCCTAGTCAAGTTTAACATAGGCAAGAATTTCAGCCTCTTTTAGCTTAATATCAGAAAAAGTACAAAATGTTCTTTAGTACTTATTAAAATTTCTAAGCCGATTAAAAAAATAAAGTCGAGGTTCTGGAAAAAAATGTGATTTTAGTATTTGATAAGAAATCTAAGTATAAAAATTTGTCTGATAGAATTCTGCTCATGGTTTCCTACAAATAGGTTTTATGAAAACAACCGTCTGAAAATGTAGCATTTACACAGATTTTAGGCAATGTGTGTTTGTCCACAGTATACTGCGCCCTTTGAACAAACTAAATATCTTATTACTCTGTACTGGACAGCTTAAAAAAGGTGAAAACACTGTTTTTGTCTCACTCTTGGTATAGTGTTTCACTGAGAATTCATTGAGTCTTTCATTTCCTTAACCTGTTAACCAACTCGAATCGACGTAGCCACAGTCTTTAAAAACTACTACTCAAAGACATGGATTCTCTTACATCTTACAGTAAATCTTAAATTCAAAAATAACCCAGAAGGTTTTCTAAAGGAATGAGGAAGAAGGAAGATCCTGCTGACCTTAAGTCTTTTTATCTTTCCCCAAGAGAATCTCGCTGACTGGTTGATGTGTTTAGCCTTTTTTGTACACTTTGTACTCCTGAAACCTTCAAGAGGAGCTGTATGTGGATCCAGACTCTGGGATTGACAAGGTCCAGGCAGACTTTCAACACAAAAAAAGAAGATCAAATTGTTGAATATTGGATTAAATATTTGCAATAAAATGTTCAATTGTCCATTAATCATGATTAATTAATGTCTTATTTTAAGAAAGATTGGAAATGGTGGTCATTCACACCTAACTTTCATGTCATTAAGACTTGCATTTTTAGGCTGGTAGAAGATTGTAACTACCACAAGTGATGTGTCTGTTGGCTCCTGATACCCCATGATGGTATTTTGGCAGCCTTTTTGAATTTTGTTAGGCATCACAGCCAATATATCTTAGAACCAAACATCACAGAGGCATAAATAAACATTCAATGAACATTTATTTTCACCCTTTTCGAAGAATACAAGTGGACCAAGCTATCGAATAGACCATCAATACAGATGCACAAACAGCTGGTGGAACAGAAGTTTTCAGCAGCTGTAACAAAATATTACCTGATCTCAGAGTACAGAGAAACGTACCAAAGACAGTTAAGAAACTCGACAGGCCAGAATGACACCAAATTCAGTCATCCAGATCTCCTCCTACCAAGAATCCAGAAAGATGGGGCTGATGTCCAGTCCTTTGCTTAACTGATGGAGCTGGATAAACCCATTTAATCCTGATCATGAAGACATTGTCAGTTTGTCAATTGGCATTTCTGCCCCTACTGATGTCACTAAAGACCTTGTGGATGTTTATACAATAAAATAAAAGTCATATAGCTTTCAGGAGAGAGAGAATTGAGTCCAATACTCCAGTCACCAAGTTTCATTGACAGGGTGGAAGTGAAGATTAAGACATTCTCACATATTGGAAAGCCTTGCAAGCTTTGAAGCATTAAAGATAGTCTAAAAATGTCCAAGTGGGTGAGCTAAAACAACATTCAAATGCAGCTGTCTGCAAGTAGTTTCAAATGTCCAGAGATTTCTGTCAGCCTGGATTCTATCAATTGAGCAAAGGACTGGACATCAGCCTCATATTTCTGGATTCTTGGTAGGTGGAGATCTGGATGACTGAATTTGGTCTCATTCTGGCCTGTCACGTTTCTTAACTGTCTTAGGTACCTTTCTTTGTATTCTGACATCAGGTAATACTTTGTTACAGCTGCCTCCTTCAGGCTAAAACCTTTTTTCAAACCATCTGTTTGTGTGTCCTTATGGAAGGTCAGTTGGTAATGGGAATTTGGTGACTGATTGGATGAAAAGGGCTGCCTACCCCAGAGCCTGTTTCAGACCTTTTATCCTGCTCATGTGCAAGATCATGCAAGCTTCTGGATTGCACATGCATTGGAAGTGTTCTAAAATGGACAGACATACATGCAGACATACCCAGAAGTGGTTCCAAAAAAAAAAATCCATATTGACCCCTGGACTGTTCATAAATTACTTGAGTATCTGGTATTACATTAAAAAAATATGTATCTTCAAAATGTCCAACACTATAATCACCACCAAAACTCTACTGCTCTAATATTTATTAGTCCGTCTGTCTGTCCGTTTTCTTCCGCTTATCTGGGGTAGGGTCACAGGGGCAGCAGCCTAATCCCAAGGTGTTCCCAGGCCAGCCTCCCAGAGGAACATGCCCGGAATACCCCACCAGAGAGCCATCCAGGAGGCATCCTAACCAGATGGGCTTACCACCTGTGGGAGGGGCTGTAGGGGTCAGGTACAATGTGTAATGGGCAGTGATAGAAGGCAGGTACCCTGGCAGTCCAATCCTTGGCTACAGAAGCTGGCTCTAGGGAAGGGGAATGTCACCTCTCTGGTGGGGAAGGAGCCTGAGCTGGCGCGTGAGGTTGAGAGGTTCCAACTAGATATAGTCGGACTCAACTCAACGCACCGCTTTGGCTCTAGAACCAGTCGCCTTGAGAGGGGTTGGACTTTCTTTCATTCTGGAGTTGCCTATGCTGAGAGGCACTGAGCTGGAGTGGGCATACTTATTGCCCCCCCATCTTGGTGCCTGTACGTTGGGGTTTACCTCGGTGAACAAGAGGGTAGCCTCCCTCTGCCTACGTGTCGGGGGACGGGTTCTGAGTGTTGTTTGTGCCTATGCACAGTTCAGATTACCCACCCTTTTTGGAGTCCCTGGACGGTGTGCTGGAGAGCGCTCTTGATGGGGACTCTCTCATCTTGCTGGAGGACTTCAACACTCACGTAAGCAATGACAGTGAGACCTGAAGGGGTGTGGTTGGGAGGAACGGTCCCCCTCCAAATCTGTATCCAAACAGTGTTTTGTTATTGGACTTGCTCATCGTGGATTGTCCATAATGAACACCATGTTCAAACATAAGGGTGTTCATGTGTGCTTCTGGCACCAGGACATCAGAGGCCGCAGTTCAATGATCGACTTTGTTGTTGTCTCATCTGATCTGCGGCTGCATGTCTTGGACACTCGAGTGAAGAGAGGGGTGGAGCTGTCAACTGACCACTACCTGGTGGGTAGTTGACTCCGATGATGGGGGAGGATGCCGGTCAGACCTGCCAGACCCAAACATATAGTGAGGGTCTGCTGGGAACATCTGGCAGAGTCTCCCATCAGACTGAACTTCAACACACACCTCTGGAAGAACTTTGAACATGTTCTGGGGGAGGTGGGGGACATTGAGTTCAGGTGGGCCATGTTCTGTGCCTCCGTCGTCGAGGCGGTTTACCTGAGCTGTAGCCGCAAGGTTATCGGTGCCTGTCATGGTGGCAACTCTCGAACCCGCTGGTGGACACTAGCGGTGAGGGATGCTGTCTGGCTGAAGAAGGAGTTCTATCTGGTCTTTTAGGCCTGTGGGACTCTAGAAGCAGCTGATAGGTATAGGCAATTCAAGCGGATTGCGGCTCAGTTGGTCGCTGAGGCAAAACTCAGGTGTGGGAGGAGTTCGGAGAGGTCATGGAAAAAGACCTACATACGACTTTGAGGTGATTCTGGTCCACCATCAGGCGTCTCGGGGGGGGGCGCGGTTTTGCCACCAACACTGTTTATGGTGGGGATGGTGCGCTGCTGACCTCAACTTGGGACATTGTGGGTCGGTGGGCAGAATACTTTGAAGGCCTCCTCAATCCCACCAGCATGTCTTCCCATGAGGAAGCAGAGCCTAAGGACCCTGGGTCAGACTCTGCAATCTCTGGAGCCAAGGTTACCGATGTGGTTAAAAAGCTCCACGGTGGCAAGGCACCGGAGGTGGATGAGATTTGTCTGAAGTTCCTTAAGGCTCTGAATGTTGTGGGGTTGTGTTGGTTGACACGACTCTACAATATTGCATTTATCGGGGGCAGTTCCTCTGGATTGGCAGACCGGGGTGGTGGTCCCCCTATTTAAAAAGGGGGACCACAGAGTGTGGCACAAAAAAAAATCACCTGGTAAGGTCTTTTCAGGGGTCCTGGAGAGGAGGGTCCGTCAGATAGTCGAATCTCAGATCACTTTTCATAATTTTTTATTATTTATTAGCCTATATGGAAAATAGTTCATTTTTTCGTATTTTTAATTGAAATAATAATAATTAAAATGGCAATTAAAATGTAAAAATCCTGAAAATAATTTCACATTTGAACATTTTCATTAAGGGAGTCAAACAAAATAAATAAACTATAAAAAGTGCTGATGAGAATGTGATTGCAGATTTAGTGCATCCACATCTTTACCAGAATAAGCATTCAGTAAGATTATTAGACAACATAAAAACTACAGCTGCAATCAATTAAATGTTGATGCTAATCTTTGACATAGAGGCACTATGACCACTTAACAGTGGCAGATCTAGGATTTTTCTAAATAAGGGGCCATCAAGAGGCCACAATATTCATAGAGGAGCCAAATATTTGCTCAACATCCATGCACAAAAAAAATCACTGTAAACATTTAACCAGTCACACATGTTAAAATACTTGTAATAATGTAAATTTAAAAAGCTTGCACAGTAAATTCACCTTACCAATTTTACATGCATTTTTACTATATATAGATAAAATACTCTCAAACACACACTATGTGAGAAAATCCAGCCATCGTTTGTCAATTGAAATACTTTTTCTGCAGGATTGTTCAAAATTTCCTAAAAAAGAAACGAAGACTTCTGTTAGTTTGAATAATTCTGGGTCCTATTTGACTCATTAGCGCCACTAGTGCTGGAACATGAAACTGCATCTACTATCATCACTCTCGGGGGCCAATCAGATTTCAGCTGGGACCAACTCCACTGCGGGCCCCAACCCTAGAACTGCCCCTGCCACCAAAGCTCAATCCTTTTAATATTTATTATAGGAAAAAAAAAATTATACATAGTGAAAGAGTTAACATTCTGAGAAGGTTTGAGAATTTGATAGTTTTGAGCATATCTGAAATTATTTAAAATAATTATTAAAAGAAAAAAAATTATATATATATAATTTCATTGTTTTTTGTGCAGTTCCATAAAACTGAGTAATTTAGAGTAAAGTCCAGTAAAATTGAGGATGCCTAATAAAATTCAAATGTAATGTAATCTGTACAACTGATTAACTTTAGATTCAACTGATCTGACAGGTGAGGTAAACTGATGTAGTATAATCGTCTTGGACACCTAGTCATTTACAGGGTTTGACCAAAACAGTCAAAACGACGTTCCTTATCATAAAATGATCTTGATTTATGGTGGCGGGTGATTTGCATTCATTAAAGGAATGGTATTTATTTTATTCTTTTTGTTTTTAAAAGGCATATTTGGTCTATACTGACTTTCGAAGCGGGTGACATTATTCATTTTAACTCAAATGGATGCCTTTGTTGCTTTTTAATTTCCCCATCATAGTAACCAGAAATAAACCCTGCTGGTTGTAGAAACAACAGACATTTACAAATTTATTCAAAACAATCAAATCTAATTTGTCTCCTATTAAAGCCGCGCATAATTAGCATATCTTTACTTTTCTTAGTGATCAAGAGGCATCACTCAGTGGATGTTAGGGTTAAATCCATCAACTCATAAATCCCCCTGATGTTTTCTGAAAGTGTGATTTTAGGACACAAAGGATTTAGCGCGGAATCTCCTTCAAACCGACGACCATCTTACCGCTCACTACAAGTGTTTAAAATATTTCGTGTTTCAGAGTTTATTTATTTATTTATTTAAGTAAGAATTTATCTAATTTGATTTCGGGTTTAAGCTTTATTGGCTCACTACAAAGTCAAAAGCTGCATGTTTAAGTTATGATTCACTAATGTTTGAAACCCAAAGGCGAAACGGTCGTCTGCCCAAAGGGGCGCGTCTTTCTGTCGCCGCGCGTCATGACGCGCCTCTTCATGTCACAATAATGTCTTTCTAGGAAGCCAGACGTTTTTCTAGGTACAAAAAAGTTATTTTCATTCAGTGTGATTTATGTTTTCTTTTAACTGTGTCCCCATTATTACGTTGTTAAATCTTCTCTCAGGCCTATTAATTAATCAAGAATGTAACATCTGTTAATAATGAAAAGGCAATGAAAAAAATAAAAGACCTGTTTTATAAAAAAAGGCCACAATGCAGCTCTCTATTTCTGTCCTCTTTTATTTAAGTCCTCTTTTTGTTATTTAAATTGCGCGCATCCGCCCATCGGTGTCAGACCTTTAAAAGCTTGCACGGACTATGAAGTCCCTTTTATAACTCCCCCACACAAAATATCATTGTAAATCAGAAAGTTGAAGTTATGTCTTTTTTGTTGTTTGATTAATGATTTTAATTTACTTTAAGATATACACCTCCTGTGATATCTGCTGCCTTTAGCATTTATTCTGCAATTGCGTATTTTTATTATATCCGTGCGCTCAGTTAACCTGAAAGAATTCTAGATTACATTTTTTGAAACACTAAAGTATTGGATTTAGCCTAAACATTTTTAAAATCTCTCCTATTCCTGTTTTAGTGACATGCTCTTGCGCTTTGGGGGTCTTTCTTTTCTGAGACAATGAATGGTTGGCACAGCGAGTTCAACTGATTTCTTTGAAACACTTGTTAGTGACGGGAGGGCGGACGTCAGGGATCACAGAGGACTGAAACGCAATATCTCATTTAAAGCGTCTCAGCGAGCTTATTCAGAACAGCAGGTCTCTCCGTTTCAGGTTCAGGAATACAAGGTGACACTGGCGCGCATCAAGCCCATCCTCAGTGAGGCAGGACATTTGAACCGCGCGTAACTGCGGAGCCGGACCTTGGAGATTGAATTAATGTTTGGCACACATTGTATCCGTCTGAATCAGCACCTTGTAGGCACTTGGAACGCACCTGGCCTCCCCCCTCGGGTGCACTTATAGGGCACAGATTTGACGCTTTTCCTAGCAGCTGTTGCACAAAAAGCCTGCTCGCCATGGTGGAACGCGGCGTCCTGGGCATCATGTGTCCGAACAAGTACAGCCGCCGCTCCTCATCGTCGTCCGCCAGCTCCATACGGGAGAAAAAGATGTTCCCCAAGCTCAAAGCCGGCTTGTCCAAGAACTACCCGAAGAAGAACGCGGAGTTCCTCAGCGGACAGTACGGGACCAACCTGCTGCTGATCGGCGTGGCGCTGATGCTGGCCATCGCGCACCACGAGCCTTCCGTGGAGGAAGAGCACCTGCTGGCCTTCGCCACCGGCCTCATGGTCCTGCAGCTCATCTGGATGATGTGGTACATACTGGTGCGCACCAGGCGCAGGAGCGCGCGGACGGAGAGGGACGTGAACGCCACCACATGCTGGATCAGAGGTAAACTTTGACACTTATGCGTAAATGCTTCAGCCAAAACTTCTTGCGTTCATTAAACGCTTTAACATCACCTGTAGAATTGGTTTAAGGTAGACTATGGTTATACTCTCTGTCTGAACCACTGAACACATTTTCACACATTCTCTTTCTCTTTATTGAAACTTGAAGAAAGTAGTCACTGAATGCATTTCTACAGCTCATTAACTTTTGGAGTCAAGCCGATCCAAGATGGTCGCCACACCTGACTGACTTTAAGAAATACAGTAATGGTTATAACTCAGTCAGTTTTGCAGATGTGGAGCTAAAATTTCATGTAGTCGTAGCTGAGACTGATACCCAGCATGTATTTGGAGCGCCAACAGATCTTAGTTTAAAATTGTGCCATCAAATGTTTGAAATCAAAGTTGTGTGTCTGTTAGCAACGTATCTAACTACTGGATAGATTTTAATGAAATGATCAGGAAATATTGACTAAATGTAAATCTTAAGTGATAGATTTTTGGAGACAACCCATATCAAGATGGCGGCCACAGCCGTCTGATCTTAAAAACACATAAACAGTTATAATTTAGACAATTTTACAGGAAATGAGCTACATTTTAATGTGATAGCTGAGAATCTGTCCCAACACTTCACTTCATGCGTTACTCATTGCACATCTTTGCTTCAAACTTTATATTTACCTGTTGGAGTCATCCCTCTGTCTGTAGCAAAATATGTCAAGAACGAAACCTATTTTAATGAAACTTTTAGAAAGTGTTCATTGGATGAACATCCATGACATTTTGAGTATTTTTTTAACCTATTCAGTTAGAGAAATATATTTAGCTAGTATGATTTGGTAGCTGAGAGTTTTTCACAAAACATATTCTGAGCAGGACATCTAACAATTAAAAAAAATAATTTAAAATTTTTATTTAAAAAGAAATCAGTGAACACAGATGTTTTACTTGTGCCATAAACTCTTTTTCTCTGTAGGTGGTTTGACTCTCCTTGCAGTCCTCTCTCTGATCATGGATGCCCTGAGAATTGGGTATTTTGTGGGTTACCGCTTCTGTTTGTCGGCTGTGATTGCGGTCTATGCTGTCATCCACGCAATTCACACCGTAGCTCAGGTAAGTTTCCAGACCTGGCTTAATTTCAATAAACTGATAATCTTCCATCAGCATTACAATCTGGCTCTTTATTATCTGTGCTCGGCTCAGAAACTTTGGATAATGCACTCTTTGTTGCAGCAACAATATAATCCTATCCTTTTCCATGTTATTTGAGTGTAACTTCATAGGGCAAGGCAAATCCTCATGGTAAAAGGGAGTTAAATACTCATGTACATGACATTTCTGCCAATTGTTATACGTCTAAACATGTTTAAGACATGGGTTATTCAAGATGTGTTTTTTTCCCTTCAGGTGCATTTTCTTTGGTTTCACATCAAGGATGTCATCAAGAGCTTTGAAACCTTCGAGAGGTAAATATACTTTGCACAAAAAGTAAGGAAAAATTAGTGTTTGGTGGATTATTTCTGTTTTAACAATGCTTCTTGGTAATAAATCTTATACTGTTGTTAAATTCCCTTTTAAATGGTGCCACATTTATAAGGAACATGCATTCGTGGGATGAGCAGTAGAGCTGAGTGGGTTATATACACAAAAAAGCCGAATCTTCTCTGCCAAACAGCTTATTTTGCTGTTGCTATAGACACTTGTTTTGAGCTTCTGGTACCCCCCCAGGTACCTGCTATAAGATATATTGTCAAGAAACATTGTTTCAACAAAGAAGTCGTCCACCAAGCACTATTTATTTTTTTTTTTTACTTTTTGTGCTAAGTTTAATTATAATTTTACAACATTGTTAAGTCATGTTTTAATCTTTCCAGCTGAACGATTCCTGACTTTTCCACTTTCTGTTTGTCTCCTCAGATTTGGTGTGATTCACGCAGTCTTCACCAACCTCCTATTGTGGTGCAACGGCGTGATGTCAGAGACCGAGCACTTCATGAACAATCATGTCAAGAGGCTCATTGCTCTGGGATTCGAAAATATCACCATGGGTAAGGGGCCAAGGGGTCGATTGCTGGCTTGTACCTTGAAGGGAAGGACAATGGTCCACTTGGGAGCTTACTTTAAGGGATGAAAGAAAAGTGAAAGAGAGGAAGGTTTGAGAGGGGAGGAAAAGGAAAGCTTAGCTTCCCTTAGGTCTTGTTTGTGACTCTCTCTCTATAGGATTTCACAGGAAACACAGAATTGCTGGTGCCCTCAACCCCCCTTCTGTGGTCTTTTCGCCACACTTCAGCCACCACTGCCCTCCTTTGGCAATCCCTCGCTTGACCCCAGACACCTTTGTCAGAAAGCTGCTCAGTCCCAGGGGTGCTGCAATTACAGTAACTGATACATCTAAGCTCAGGGTTGGGAGGTTCAGTTGCTCCTCCTCATATCCGGCCGACTGTGAGGGTGGCTGCACCCTGACTGCTGTTCCCCCCTTTTAATTAAAAGGTGCAGCGCCGCAGCGGTGGCCTTTTCTGGGTTGAAGGGCAGGAGGGGGGATGGACAGGGGCACACGGCAGGGTTTTGTTAGGATGTGGCCCCAAAGGGCAACCAATAAGCAGCGTGGGCCGTGGTGGGCTTTACGAGGAGTGAGTAAGTATAAAACATACATTCATCTGCAGGAGTGTTCAGATGATGGCTGAGGTTTCACGTTAGTAAAATATAACCGAGAACCACAAAGGAGGTACTTATACTGGAGGATTGTAGGGCGTCAAGTTAAGCTTTACCTTTAGTAATACAGATAAAACTGATTAAAGGCAGTTCATATCATCATGCAGTTCATGTTTCATGATTAGATTTTAATTTAGAATAAGTCTATTTTAATCCTTAACACTGTCCCTTCATAAAAGGTTCATTAATCTTTAGTTGGGACTTGTTTGACAATGAGTTTGGTCATTAGGAGTCATGATTATTTATGTCTTATGGATAAAAACAGTACATTTTAATGCTTTGCTTAAAAAAAATGTTACCAGCCCATAGATAACTTCTTGTTATATTTTCATACAGTCACTCATGCGTTTGTACATTTATTTGTTTTTGTTTTGCAGATATTTCAGAACCACAGTGCAACTGCACCACTAACACCTGCTCCATGTTCTCTGAAAGCCTCACCTATCTCTTCCCCTTCAACATCGAGTACCACATCTTTGTCTCCGCCTTGCTTTTTGTCATGTGGAAGAACATCGGACGCACCATTGACCTGTCCTTAAACAAGAAGAGTTTAGTTACCAAAACTCAGGGTTTGACCTTAGGCCCCATTCTGGGTCTTCTGTCTCTGGCCAGCACTATTGGAATACTGGTGGTCTACATCACGCGTGTCGAAGGCTCCCTCGAACTACGCTACTCAGCCATTTCTATGTTCTACATTTATGGTATTGTCATGCTGGTGGTCATGTGCTTAGCTAATGCTTTAGGGTTGCTCATATATCGAGCAAACCACATGCCGTTCGAAACGGCCAAGAACCCCTCAAGACAGCTGGACACAGAGCTGCTGTTTGGATCATCTGTTGGCTCCTGGTTCATGTCTTGGTGCAGCGTTGTGTCCGTGCTCAGCACCAGCAGCAGCCCCCCCTACCGCTGGACCAACCTGATCTACTCCCTGCTGGTCATCTTGGAGAAGTACCTCCAGAACCTCTTCATCATAGAGTCCCTTTATCGACAGCAAGAAGGCGCCGAAAAGGGAGACCCCGAGGTCCCGGCCGCTCCGACAGTGTTCTCGGTGACGTCGTCTCAGCCTTCAGCGTTCGGCGGGATCGTCAATCAGGCGTTCGAGAGCCCCTGCGGCGCCTGCGCCTCCATGGAGAACGAGCAGGAGGAGAACGGACAGGTGTACGGGTGTCAGCGGAAGCAATCGAACGTGCCGCTGCCCGTGCACTCTCGGATCGTGGAACCTTTCAATTTAAAGAGGCTGATTCTGAAGAACATCACTGTTTTAATGCTGATGTGCAACATTTCGGTGAGTATGATTAGATTATCACAAACAAAAATCAAACATAAAGTATCAAACTTTACCCAGCTTTATACACATTAAAATTTAAACAATTAGAAGCGACAAATCACATCGAACCGATGACAAAGTCCCAAAGTGGTTTGTGGAGAAATAGGCTAGTGCATTGTTTAAAACTTTTTTCAACAATTGCATGTTGTCAAAATATAATAAATGACTTTATTTATGGGCTGCTTCAATTAAACATTTGATATATACAGAACTTTTTAAGTCCTTTTTGAGCAGTAGCTACAAAAACATAATTTTGTGTGGAAACAACTTAAATTTTTATCATTCTGCGTGCTAGCAAAACTTTTTTTTTTTTTCATTTCAGCTGGTAAATGTAAATATTCAAATATTGTCTGAGGTTTCATCTATAAATGGACACCAAAAATTCCTAATTAAAATAATTCAGACCAAATATTAATGGGTTATTGCTGATTAGGATGGCAAATCAAGGCATATCTCTAGAACAACTCAGGTATCAAAACGTAGCTTAAAAAGCAGGAATCTGAATTTGTTTAGGTCATTTTGACCAAATTTGACTTAATTCTCATTTTCATGTGACGGGTCACATATTTCAGTTCATTCTTTTAATTTTTATCAACTTTCTTTTGTACGGAGCCCGTGAAGGGACATGGGGAGAAAAGAAAAAGATGGGGAGGAAATAAATAAAAATTCTGAGAAAGTTTTTTAGGATCCCGACTTACTTTCTCAGGATTTGTATATTAAGGATCCTGACTTAGTTTCTCAGGATCCTGGGAAAAATAACCTTTAGGTCTTTTTGCATCTAGAAATCTCTTAAAATTAGCCAAACCTGCTTCAAATGAAGTGATAAAGGAATTAAAGAAAATCTGTTGAGTTCCGCCTTGTTTTGTTTTCCCAAAACTAACAATTTTCAAAAACCTTTTTCAATTTTTTTTTTGCCTCTTTAGTTGTGGATCCTCCCCGCCTTCGGCTGCAGGCCACAGTACGACAACGGGCTGGAACAGGACACTTTCGGCTTCACCACGTGGACCACAGTTCTCAACTTCGCCATCCCTTTAAACCTTTTCTACCGCATTCACTCAGTAGCCTCCCTGTCCGAGGTGTTCCGCCGAGTCTGACAGGGAAAAAAAAAAGAAAAAGAGAAGTTAATGACAGCGACAGGACGTCCCGGGAACCCATGTCAGCACTGGGTCCTGAAGGTGGCGTCACGGCGCGGGTCAGCTCTTCAGG
Organism: Cynodonichthys magdalenae; assembly: GCA_031762555.1. Lineage (NCBI taxonomy): Eukaryota > Metazoa > Chordata > Actinopteri > Cyprinodontiformes > Rivulidae > Cynodonichthys > Cynodonichthys magdalenae. The sequence continues at coordinate 4,605,150 of JARVJO010000365.1, read as the reverse complement.
AGGCAGTAGGAGTCAAACCGCTGCAGACTGGAGAGTAAAGCCATGGAGACAAACATGTAGTTCCTCCTCAGTGTGGAGATAATGGAGGAAGACGTCCTCCAAGAAGTACGCTGTATACCAAAAAGCTTATTAGAAATGGTGATGAAGAATCCTTGTTATTGTTATTTTTAGGGTTTTGTTCTCATATTTCAAGAGGTTATTTTAAACGGGTTGATCATTTACGAAATGGCCGAGATGCTTGATCAAAACTGCACATTTCTTACTGTTTCTTATTAGCATTTAAATGCGACTTATAGACTTGATCAAAAAACACTGTATATACTGTATATGGGTAAAGTTCTCCCTTCATTTAGCTGAAGTAGAGTAGTAAATCAGTATTCGCCTTTGAGTTAAAAACATAGTTAGGATCTTACGAATTCATCATTATTAATCTTTAGTTTGTTGAAGATTTGTTCTCAGAAGTTGCACCTTCCTCACTCAGTCAGTCAAATTCATCTGTGTCATTAAATTAAACATGCTGATTCTCTGTCCTGTTGAGCTGATGGAAAGTAAAATTATTGCTACAAGAAAAAAAAAGAAAAACTGTACCCTTTTTGAATATTTAGTTTCATATTTTAATGTCTTTGTGTATCAAAACAGAAAAAACATACTGAACACATGAAGCAAGATAAACTGAAGTCATAACTTCTGCTGTTTTAACCCCTGAAAGTGAAACTCATTACAGTCTGTGACAAAACTTTGCATTGCACTTGTAAAATTTGCGTGAAATTGTATTCAGGTGTCCAGCAAGTTCTCAGCCTGGTGCTATCTTCCCTCTGAGTTCTCTCTATGTGCCAAGTTGTGAGAAACAAACAACAAAAATCTATGTTTGGGGATTTATTGTAATGTCTTTCATCAAAATCTCTCAGATACTGTAATAAGTTGTACATGTCATTAGTTATCTTAAAATGTCTACAAATATCCCATCTCAATGGAAATAAAAAAACAGTTCTCCTTTTCAAACTTAAAAAGTGTCACTTTTTTTCTGTTCTTGCTACACCTGAAACATGCTGGTGACCCGTGCAGTACACATTTCATTCACTAGGTGGTGCCAAATACTCGTACTCTAGACTTACATAAAATAAAAGAGTGAATTACTCATGTCATGGCTGCTTATTACATACACTGATTTTCACAAAAACAAACAAAAAAAAAATTAAAGTAAACATTGTTTTGTTTAGAATAATAAATGAAATACCTCCAGAGAAAGTCAACAACATAAAAATAAAAGGTGACAACACAGTGTTCAGTTTTAATTTTCAGATGTATGTAACAAACGCATTCTGTAGCTCCCATCTAAAACAGGCTCCACACTTTTAGATGTACTCAACTGTCTCTGGTGATGTTTTAGGTAATGTTCATAAGAGAAGCAGCAGCAGCCTAAACCCATGCAGTGTGGGTCACAGGCTGCCTCCTGACTGATGTGATCCTGCAGATTATGGGTCAGGCTACTCCTGAGAATTTGGGGCCGAGCGACAGGGGATTATTTCAACATAGTGTCTGAACGATTTGACAGGCACGCAGACACGTCTAAAAATAACCGTGACGTTTTCAAAGGCGGAAACCACACTGCTGCTGATGCCGCTGACGATGTTGTTGATGCTGCGGCGCTCCTGGCTTTCCATGCGCGCACCCCCCC
>JARVJO010000365.1:4584569-4598227 GCA_031762555.1 Cynodonichthys magdalenae | reverse complement strand
GATAGATAGATAGATAGATAGATAGATAGATAGATAGATAGATAGATAGATAGATAGATAGATAGATAGATAGAGAGTATTCTGCAGTTCTGCAGACTGAGTTTCAGCACCATGGACAGCTCCATCTTTTTTCCAGAGTAAAGTACATTATTTATGCTTGATTACATAATCAGGATTGGTTTGTTGTGTTTTTAAATGTATGTAAATAAAACATTATAAAAGCACACTCATACAGAACCTGATAAAATCCTCTCTCTGGTCAGATTAGTTTTAAATGAGTACAACAGGAAGATGTGGAAGTCCACAATTGGACAAAAGTTCTCAGCTGGTTCGGAGTCTTTAATTACTTCGGCGCATCTGAACAGACCCCTCAGATGAGTGGTTTCCCCTGTGCGCTGCTGCGCACGGAATAAGCGTCATGGTGCATGCGCCGAGCTCTGGTTAGGTTGTGTCAGGCTGGAGGGACTCCCCTCTCATTGCGCTCAGAAGAACATCTAGGACTGACAGAGCCGTGCACAGGCAGCCGGGTCACACGACCGGACCGGCGGGGTTTTATTCAATATGCTCTCATCACCGCCTGCTGCGTTCCAGTCCTCCCGCGCGCACAGTCTTCTTTTAACGCGCTCAGTTGTCTCTTTTCCTGTGCTCCACTCCGCGCATCAAGGCGGCAGCCCGGCGGGTCAGTGTGGAGGAGTCGGTGACCGGCTGATTGCCGAGCCCGTCCTCGCGCGCGCAGCAATGGATTGCTCTACTTGAGGAGGGAACATGGAGAACCCAGCCAAGTATCTCTCCTCGGTGCAGGGGATCGATTCCGTGCCGGCACCCATCGGAGAGCTCATGATGTGGAACAGCACCGAGACGGAGGCGACGAGCGACGGGAGCACGGACATGGTGGCGCGCACGGTGACGGGCTGCCTCCTGTCCCTGCTCATCCTGTGGACTCTGCTGGGGAACATCCTGGTGTGCTCCGCTGTGCTGCGCTTTCGGCACCTGCGGACCAAAGTCACCAACATCTTCATCGTCTCCCTGGCTCTGTCGGATTTATTCGTGGCCGTGCTGGTGATGCCGTGGAAAGCCGTGGCCGAGGTAGCCGGGTACTGGCCGTTTGGCACTTTTTGCAATATCTGGGTCGCTTTTGACATCATGTGTTCCACCGCCTCCATCCTCAACCTGTGCATCATCAGCGTGGACAGATACTGGGCCATCTCGAGCCCCTTCCGCTACGAGAGGAAAATGACCCAGCGGGTGGCCTTTGTTATGATCAGCATCACTTGGACGTTGTCTGTGCTCATCTCATTCATTCCGGTCCAGCTGAACTGGCACAAAGCCACGGCTGACGACATCCTGACGGCCGCGGCGCACAACTCTTCATTCACAGGTCGCCAGCTGGAGGAGAACTGCGACTCCAGCCTGAGCAGGGAGTATGCCATCTCCTCCTCACTGATAAGTTTCTACATCCCCGTGGCAATCATGATTGTAACCTACACTAGGATATACCGGATCGCTCAGATCCAAATCCGAAGGATCGCGTCGCTGGAGCGCGCGGCGGAGCACGCGCAAAGTTGCAGGACGAACCGAATCGAGTGCCAACACCACAACACCTTGAAGACGTCGATCAAGCGGGAAACCAAAGTGTTCAAAACGCTGTCGGTGATCATGGGGGTGTTTGTGTGCTGCTGGTTGCCTTTCTTCGTGCTGAACTGCATGGTGCCGTTCTGTGACAGGCCCGCGGCGGGCCGGGACGCGGGCCTGCCGTGCGTCAGCGAGACCACGTTCGACGTGTTCGTGTGGTTCGGCTGGACCAACTCCTCCCTGAACCCCATCATCTACGCCTTCAACGCAGACTTCAGGAAGGCCTTCGCCAGCCTGCTGGGCTGCCGCTACTTTTGCTCCAGCACCCCGGTGGAGACGGTCAACATCAGCAACGAGCTGGTCTCCTACAACCAGGACACCATCATCCACAAGGAGATCGCGAACGCCTACGTCAACATGATCCCCAACGTGGTTGAATGTATGGAGCACGAGGAGACGTTTGACAGGATCTCGCAGTTCTCGCACAACAACGACAACGGCACGGACTCGGTTTGTGACCTGGAGGACTGCGAGGCGGACATCAGTCTGGACAGGATGTCTCCTTTCACACCGAACGGTTTACACTGAGTCCCCCTAACCCCACCGACCCTCCCCACGGGAAAGCCAGCAGAGCTCTAGAGCTGCAGATTTTTGTAGGGAGGCGTGATGAGGGTGGGGGTTGGGGGGGTCAACTGCCGACATTTCATCAGGTAGCATATCTCTGCAGCATCAATCCGCTCCCTTCTTCTCCTCCTCTACAGCTTTGCATCATATATAAAGTGTGATGATGTTGTCCTGTTCTGAACAAAAGTGATGTTTAGTGAAGTCCGTGTTCCTTTTGTTCAAAGGTTCAGTGTTGCTGAAGCTGTTGTTTACTTAAAGGCTTTATTTGAAGCATCCCTGTCTAGGTTTCATCCACTTAGAGGAAAAAAACGTTTGTAAAAACTCATTTTGAGGTAACATTATGCTGCTGAATAAGTTCACATTTCTCCAGTGCCCACCCTTTCATTGAGCATGACAATTGAGGGCCGCCTTACAGACAGTGAAACTAAAAGAAAACGTCAAATGCAGTAATTTCATCGCCTTATAGCTAAAAAAAAGGGTATTTGAGACATGCAAGGAATGTGTCCTATGGAGTTTAAGTTACATGATGCCAAAATGCATTATTGAAGTGTTTCGCCACACCAACCACCCCAGTGACTCCTCTTTGAGCACACCTCTGCTCCATATGGACATGTCTGTTTCAAAAAGCCCCAGGCTTCTGAGGTGAAAAGCACAACATTAATCCACTTAAAAATGTGAATAAACCAACAAAGACATTCATGTTTTAATTGTTTGAACTATTTTCTGACATCCTTATTTTTAAATTGAGGCCAAAACTTGTTGTGGTTCAACTGTCTGGCTGTCTTAAGTGACCAAAAACTTAAAAAAGATAGTTCAGATCTTTTGATAGGATTCTGTGGAAAGGATGTGAGCAATAAGTATCTTATCTGCTGTAGATAGCCATTTGAACAATCCTCGTTTGGAGAAATATTGTTTAAATCTGACCAGACTGAGGAGAAAATGGCTAGTCAGGGCTAAGACCACAGAGGAATGTTGCTGCCTGAAAACAACCAGTCTCTAAAATTTCACACACTTCATTTGATGGCTTTCTTTTGGCTGCTCCCTTTTTTAGGGGTCATCACAGTAAGGGAACCGACTTGAAAGATTTGGCAATTGCTTTTGCCAGATGACATTTCTGACACAACCTGGGTTCAAACCCTCAACCTCAGGATTACAAGGCCACATTGCTGACCACTGAGTTTCACAGCACTTCTTGTGAGCACTATTTTATAAATCTTTACACCACGTTATCACTTCTTCTGGCAGAAATATTTTGTTCCTGCTACAACTAGTTATTTGTGCTTGTAAATTACAAATTACCATGTAAATAACCATAAATTGGGAAACCAACGATAGTGTAAAGGTTCATGAATTGTATTTGAATGAACTGCAATTTTAATTTTAAAAATAGCAGCAATGTATTTCAGCATTGGTTTTCCTTAACTAACTCAGCCTGGTCAGATTGACGAGTTATCTACAACAGGTAAGATATTAATCGTTTTTAAACTTTCCACTGAACCCAACTTTAAAGTGCCTGTGACATACATATCCTTGAAATACAAAAAGTCACAGATAACATTTTATTTAAGAAACTTAATACATATAATTTTACCAATTTTTTTTGCATAACTTTTTCATTTAAACTTGGCTCAGCCAAAGTGAAACAGGAAGGGACATCAAAAGGGAACTTTTTAAGAGAAAAGGAATTCCCTGGTCTTTGCTTATTGAAACAATATTATTTCAACTCTGACTCTTCTTCTTTTCTCTAATTGAGACTCAAAAAAATCTAAAGAAACATCAGATTCTTCTCTACAGTCTGTGTTGTTAGCTGTTGTAGGAATGCTCTGTTCACATCATCATTTCCTGTTACCCCACACTCAAATATCTCAAGAACAGTTCATCTCAGCAGCTTGACTTTTTTTTTTGCAACACACTATTGATGTTATCTTTCAAAAAATGCATTCATGTTTATTATAAAATATTTATGTCACGGGCACTTTAAAAAAATCAGTAAGTCACAAAGAGTAAGTCATGTGTTTTGTCAACTGGAAGAACTGTTTCTATATAAAGTCCGAACACATGTGAGAGCAACTGACCAGTGTTGTAGTACTCAAGACCAGTCTTGGTCTTAAGACTGGTTTCAAGACCACTTTTTGATGGTCTTGGTCTTATCTCGGACCCGACCACATTTGTAGTCAGTCTTGTCTCTGACCAGTCAAGACCACAACTAGGAAAATATCATTAAATTGCCAGAATATTGTCTAATTTATTTGTTAACATTCTTGTTTTCATTGGATGCTAACCGTATTGATTCAAATCCAAGCTTGACTCATTGATAATTACATGTTTTTGTTGCCGCTGTCACCCATCCCCACCACTTTTCACTTGAACGGCACTCCAAGAAAGTGAGCAGTGGTTGTCTGAGAGCGGGAGGAGATGTCTGCAAAATTATCAGTAACACAATTCAGCTAAATTGTAAAGAACATACTGTATTTGTAAGATATTATCAAGGAAAAAGCAAACAGCGACATGTAAATTCTGCTGTGCTTCACTTTCCGAGACAGTGGAGACTACATCAAACTTTTATCATCGCTTAGACACAAAGGGAAAGGTTAGCTATGTGTAAGTCATGTTAGCAAAGCTAGCTAGCTAACGTTAGCAGTCTGCCTCTGTACCAAAATTCTTTACCCAGCCCTCACACAAAGATTTGGTCAATATTAGCTATATTAAGTTAGCTACCTGTGTACAGTATACTGTATGTTTTAGGGCACTATAGTTTCCATTTTTATTTCTGGTCTTGGTCTTGACTTGGTTTCGGGTTAGGTGGTCTTGAACACAACACTACATTTGACCAACACAGCTGGATGTCATACATCACTTCTTCCACATCTTTGGACTGTGCAGATGACCTGACCTGAATGTATTACTGTCCTTTAAATGGTGAATTGTGTCATCATTTGTCTAATAAAATGCTGTCATGCAGAGAGGGACACTGTGCTTTAGTATCATTTCCAACCTTTGTTGACCTGTAACTGAGATCCTCAGAGGAATCAAGGGAAAATGTGAAAGCTGCAACTCCTCAGGACTCTTTATTATGTTCAGTTTTCACAAGTTCAGAAAGCTGCAGATACAGGCACAAACAAGAGTGGAACAGGGTGCAGTAGTGTAATTATTGCCCAGCGCTAATAGGCGAAGGAGAGCTGCTAATCAGCCAAAGGACAAATTTGATTGAAACTAGCTTTAAACATATATCTTCAACTCATTAACTTTTGGAGTCAACCTGATTATAATGGCTGCCTTCATCGGTTGACCTCAAGAATCAAAAATGAGCTACAACTCAGTCAATTTTACAGATACTGACCTAAAACTTCGTGTGGTAATGGAAACTTTTCAACATGTATTTTGTGCTCTAACAAACCGTGTCTGTGTTTAAAATGTTGCTATGAGTGAACGCTGACAGTCTGTTAGCAAAATATCCCATGAACCACCAAACAGATTTGAATGGATCTTTCTGGAAATAATCATTGGATGAACAACTCAACTCAATTCAATATGGCTGCCACAACCAGGTGTTTTTAGAAATTTTTGCAGATATTCTGATAAAAGTTGATGCAGCAGTTTGGAAACCAGTCACTTGACAAGGAATCTTCTCATAGATTTGTGTTTCAAAGCTGTGTAGGGACTAGAAAAACAACAATGGTGCTTCAAAGTAAAACAGACCCAGAAAATTATGTTTTATATCAGTTTTTTATTCTTCTTCTTCAACCAAGTTTCGTACTATACTGTATATTGGAGTTATTTTTTGTACAGTATCAGTGAAAAAGTGAAAACATAAGCTACGTCTTCTGCCAAGAGAAGAACCCAATCAGTGCCAATTACTTACTGTAGGTGCTGCAGCCATTAAGCCTGATTACATTCAGGAAGCTATTTACTGCCTCGTGTTCATTTTAAAGTGAGAAAAACAAAATCTCCCCTAACCTTATTGTGTAAAAGCTGCTCTGTGCTGGCTCTGAACATGAGTTTTTATATTTAATTATATTCTTAGGAATTTGCTATAAATGCTACAAAATGAACTACATTAACAAAATAAAAATTTTAATCCTCATATATTTATTCATTCATAAACGCATTTTTGTTCTTATTCTGCACAATCCTGTATCACACATACAACGGTGAGCACATTAAAGACAACACAATCTGAGACAATTGTATGTGTGGTAGAGAAGCTCAGGGTCAAACCTCTGACCTGCTCTGGCTCTCACTCCTGAGCCCGAGCTTTCTTCTCATCAGCAGGCGGTGGATAAATTATTGAGACGGAGGAATTCATCCGGTTCTACGCATCCGACTTTGTTCCAGTGTCTCAGTGAGAAAAACAGGCCAAGGTAAACTCCTTTAATTCTCAGAGCTAATGTTTGGAGGGTGATTCTTTTTAACAAAAATCAGCAAACTTCTTGATTATTTATCAGCAACATTGTTGTGTTCCTGATTATGTAAAATTACTGATTTTTTTTAGTGAGTCAGGTTAAGTTAGGACATGATGGTGTATAATCAGCAAAACTTGAGTAAAAAACTGCATAATCGAGATGCACGTTTGTCACAAAAATACATCATTCAATATTTATTAATATATGTAATACATAAGCATGAAATTAAACTGCTCAAACACAACACTAATTATTTACCATAGAAAAGTTTGATAAAATAATTCATCATTATTACCCACTGTTGAAGGTAAGAGGTTTTTGGCCTGTGTGTGTTTGTCTGTTAGCAGAATATCTCACGAAACATGAGTGGATTATATTAAAACTCTCAGAAGGTATTTATTGGATGAACATAAACAAAAGGGATTCACTTTTGGAGTCAGCTCCATACAAGATGGCCACTTCAGCTAATTACACAAAATCAGTTTTAACAGGTATTTAATTAAAATATGGTGTGGTAGCTGCTGAGCATAATCCCCCAAACAAACTTCAGGCACCACATGTTGCACCATATTTTTGCTTTGCACTTTGGCATTAACTGTTAACATCAGTTCTGTCTGTTAGCAAAATATTTTCAAAAACAGCGGATGGATTTAAACAAAACTCTCAGAGAATGATCATTGGATGTATGTCCATAACTGATTAACTTTTGAGGGCAATTCAATTAAAAATGACTGGCACATTTATTCATAGCATACACAGAAGCAATTATAACGTAGCCAATTTTAAGCTATAATTCAGTGTAGTAGTAGCTAAGAGTTATTTACAACTTATAATTCAACCGCAACACAACCACAACATTTTTGCTTAAAACTTTGGCACTGATTTTAAGGAAACTTTCAAAAAATAAATCATCGTTTCATCTAAAATTCATTAACATTTATACTCCACAGCTGAAAACTGCACCCCTGTTTGGTGCAGATCCACTCATGCTAAAACGATTGACCCCCAAGCTCAACGAAGCCTGCTGCATCATAACAGGGACCCCTCGTATCTCTCCATTAATCTGCCTGTTCAGGCTCTCTGGTGTTGGTCCACCTGCAAGAGAGAAAATCAATAGATTTGTAAAAGAAGGAAGCAACCTGCAGCCCCCACTATATGTCCATATACACCAGTCTCTAGAATGGCTATAACAGAACTAATTTTAGTGATTACATATATTATTTAGTGATATATTTTGCAGGAAACATTTATATCACTTGTTGAACTCAAGGCCCTTGAGCCAAATTTGGCCCTCATTAACATTTTATCTGGCTCCAACTGTGAAATAGTTTGATGGTTTCTCTTTTTGTCTCTGCACATAAGCATGGTGACATGGAATGTTTGGTGGAGATTGGATGTGAAGAATGCCTAAAATTTCTGTTTTCACTTAGAGATTGTTCAAGCAAAAGTTGCTGTTTGTAGTTTTTTTTCTTAAATAAGATATTTTTCTTTCTTGCACCCTTTTCATTCAGTGTTAGTTTTTTGTAAGTTATATATTTTGTTTTCTTTCATTAAATAAATTACATACATGCGACATTCTTCTCATGACAGCCGGCCAACTTTCAAGACAAGAAAATTATGTTTGAATATTTCAGTAATCTCTAATTTTGGTGTAAAAAGAGCAACAGAAAATAATTTTTTTTTTTCTGTTTTCAGGTAGAACCCAAAACGCAGACAAACTTGAGGACTTGACAGAAAATTAAAACGTGGTAGCAAAGGACTAAGAAACAACAAAAACAAGAAACATGAATGAAAACAAGGCTTGGAAGAAAAAAAAAAGGCAATAATCCATTGGGGCAATGAAGACATGAGAAAAAAAATACAACTGAGGATGATTGGGGAGTGGAAGCACCTGGGTGATTACAAACTATGGACAGGTGTGAATGGCAGGCTGGAGAAACTGACAGGAATATGACACAGGAAACAGAGAAAACTAACAGGAAAGAAAAAACACAAAAGTGCCAAACAATGAAACAGAAAAATTTTAACAAAAAGAACCATAAAACAAGAATCTTGACATCTGTATTCTCCTCCTGTTTTCAGCTGTTGACATGCGTTCCTTCAACAAATGCTCGGCCTTTTATCTTGATTTATAAAGTTCCAGCTGAATTGTTCTAGATGTATATTTGGAAGGTTATGGCTACCTGTTAGCTGGTTAATGTTTTGCAAGAATAAAAGTGGGAGAATTTAAGATTTGATGTATAAATAAAAGAAAATAAGTAATTTTCCCTCAGTGCAGACATGAATGAAATCTAAAGGGATGCCTTTTAACTGAAGCTCTATTTTCACCTCTATTCTAATACTGATAGGCGTTTCTCCTTTGGGAGGGAAGACAACAGAGAGCGGGAGGAAAATGTTCAGCAGAGCACGTTACGTCTGTCAGACCTGAAATGTGTTTGATATCTCAGCGACAGCTTCTAAGACTGTGATTAAACTTCAGGTCATCGGTGAGTCTGTGGACTTTTAAAAATACATTTTCAAAACTGGGTTGTATTTTAACTTTTAATAGAGTCATTGAAAAACAAAGGAGGACCAAAAATATATATAAAAAAAATATTAAGTCACAACTTCTGCATGCAGAAGGAGACAATCTCATCTATCTGAGACTGAAAAGATGACACAAAACTATCTTTTTTCCTCCTGTTTTTCTGCGATGATTTAATGAATGAATGAAAAATAGTGAACCAACAGCCTTCCCTGTGGGTTTGCTGTGTGCTTCCTCGCTCTGCATCGTGTCCTTGGATTGCAAAAAAGATACAAGAGGTGGTTTGACCTCGATGTTTGGCCATGACAGGAGAGCTGGAGAGGATGAGAAGGGCAGGCTTGGGGGGGAGTTACACCATCCGTCAGGACACATTCATCAAAACCACTTTCTTCCTGTTGCACACACAAACAGACACACACACACCAGTAGATATGCGGAGCGCACACATTTAAAGCACAAAGCTGTTTCATTGTTTGAAGAGATTTGATTGATTCTTAGCTCACTGTCTTATTTACTTTGATTCAGAACAAACAAAACATTTTTCCTCTCGCTCGTTTTCTTTCTTCTGTCAAAATGTTTCTGTTGCTTTGTCATTGAAAAAAGATGCAGTATGGCAACTGTTTTATTTTAATTCCTTCACTGTTTTTGTGAGTTTAGTAAATGACACCATTTAAAGTTTTTAATAATTGCTGAAAGAACACATTTTTTACCACCTGTTAAGACCATTATAAGTCTGTGAAAAGCATTTAAAGAATCAGAAGACACATCTGCGGCCCTGCAGACAAATATGGTGAGGGCTGATTGCTTCCATGAGAGGACAAAGACCCCACAGTCAGGACCTATAAGGATCTGTTGGACCCAAACAACATCTCCTGGTGTTCTTTTCCCTCATTAGGTCAGAGCATATATTTATAATTGAATTCTGATGAAAAATGACTCTATATTTCTTGATTTATGTGTCAAAGTATCAAAAAGTAGGCAACAAAGATTTATTATTTTTAACACAACTTCTCAGATTAGTTTTTAAAAAAAGTCCTAAAGTTAGAGAGTTATTACATTGATCCAGTGCTGCGTTCTCAGCATCCCCATGATCTGGCTTAGACTCAGTCTTCACACTTTAGTTCTGCCAAACCAACGAAAAAAAGACGGCGCTGGATAAATCTTTCCGCACTGAGGAAAAAGCTTGGGTGGCTTCAAACCTTTTACATTTTAATGAGAATAAACCTGATGGTGTTATTTTTGGACCCAGTAAAAATTGCTGTGCTTCTCCAGATCTGGAAGCTTGGAGCGGTTTCTAAAGTCTTATGTTAAAAGTTGAACAGTTCTAGTTTCTGTTGTACAAATATTATGTTTTTAAATTAAGGCTTAAGTTCAATCCTTCTTTATCTTTTAATGACTTTGAACACTTTTATTACATCTCAACTGCTCATGTTGATGTTACCCAGACCCCTGTAGATCTGTCTGACCCCCTGCAGCCTTATGTCTCCTCAATATCTCTTAGATCTAATGATCATTTGAGTTTAGTCCTGATGTCCAGGCTGGTCCACAGAGGGGATCAGGTCTTTAGTTGTCCTGATGTCCAGGCTGGTCCACAGAGGGGATCAGGTCTTTAGTTGTCCTGATGTCCAGGCTGGTCCACAGAGGGGATCAGGTCTTTAGTTGTAGCTCCTAAACTGTGGAACCAGCTGCCCCTTCATATCAGAGCGGCTTCAATGCTTGGTCTTTTTGAATCTTCTTTGCTCTCAATGGCATTTAATACAACAAAAAACTTGACATTAATTTATTTGATGCTTTAATTTTGTCATATTTTAAACAATTCTTTGTTTTTAATGATTTTGTGCTCAGTATTGTCTATTTGAACTGTGTTCAGCCCTTTGGCCAATACAGTTGTTTTTACATTAATTTAAATGGACAGTATCAGATTGTAAAATTAATTTAATGAGTTTAAAAACAGACAGAGGTGCTAATAAACAGCAGTTATTATGACTTTGAAAATTCTGGTGGTTAAAATACCTTGAGTAAAATGAGTTTCAAATTTTATTTATTTATTTATTTTTGTTTCTGAATTTAAAAGTCCAGAGTTCAAATGGGGAAAATAAACATTTGGTTACACATAAAGAAAAAAATCTCCTTGCAGAGATTGTATCATTTATGACCGTAAGTCATTTATGTATGACAAAAACCTAAATAAAACAAAATAATAAAATCAGTTTGCAGCCAGCATCATAAATGTTGGCTAACTTTACAATCTTGTGAAGCAGCCGTCTGTCCCTTTCAGGGACAATATTTATTCACAGCTGGAGAAACTTGGAGTGGAGGGCCAACTGTTGACGGACAGTTTGTCCATGATGCCTGTGAAAGATGAGATCTCACATTTATCACAATGTTTAAAATTTTAAATTGAACTTCAATAAAGTATTGATCAAAACCACAAGAGTGCTGCAAAAGGAAATGTTGGAGTACATTTCCTCACCAATCATGACATACCTCACTTCAGGGGCAGCATCCAGAATCTTAGCAGCAGCACTGAGTTCAGTAAAGTCCTTCCTGCTGTTAAGATGTAATCCACTCCAATGTTCTCAGTCACTTGCTGCAAATGTTGGGCCGTACTTCCTTGAACTGTGTCACAGCGATGACTGAAAATAACGAGAATGAGCAACACAAATCAGAACTAACATTTTGCTAACTTTGAGTTCACAGTAAGCTTTGTTTTTATAACATGAACGAAGGGCCTTCAGGAGGTCTTTCTTCAGTCTAGTGTTGAGCAAACTGCTGACGACTCGGCCACGGATGCAGTTCTCCACCATGGCATCAAGAGCCAGATCCACCTGCTGATGGAAGAAACTGTTGGTGGTGTGAGCCAGTTTCAGCTGCAGGTCTCGTCCTGTTCCTTCAACCTGAGAGTCCATCGTCTTCTTCAGGTGAACGTGAAGCTCGGCCTAAGTGTCGATGGCTTCACAGGTCACTGAGGACCGCAGGTTTTTGACCTGTAATAAAAAATGACAGCTAAATTGGGGCCAAATGTTTTGTTCATAATAAAAAGTTTTTGAAACTGAAAATTAATTTTGAAACTTGAAAAAAAAGTTTGAAACCGAAAAATAATTTTCAAAGTGAAAAATAATTTTGAAACTGAAAAAAAAAAGAGATTTGAAACAGGGAAAAAATATTTGAAACGGGAAAAAAAATATTTGAAACTGAGAAAAAAATATTAGAACTTCAAACATCTTGTATTTTCAGTTTCAAACTTTTTTTTGTTTTTTAAACTTACTTTTTTCAGTTTCAAACTTTTGGCACTGTTTTTGCATGGGGGCGGGGCAGAATCATGATTGACAGCTCAACACGGGCTAGACAAGCTGTTGCATTCAGGAACCACCCGCTTCAAATGGAATGTTGTCAGTCCATTAAATGGCTGTTATTAGTGGTTATCAGTCCCTTACTGTCTGCAGACTGTCCCTCCTCACATTGCTGCTAACAGACAGACAGCTTTCTGGGTCTGGTCAGACATGTTTCAAACTTTAATCAGCTGATCCCTGGTGTGATTAACATTTCCTAAACCTTCGTGTGTTTTTATTTCAGTTTGTTTGGGAACGGGAGAGGGGAATATATTTAATCTTAGAAAAACAAAATCCAACTATTAAACCAGCCGTGCGATTTGGCTCAAATTTCTGTCAGCCGTAGCTTCCTGAAGGTTCATTGAAATCCGACGTGGATTTATTTATTTATTTTCATATTTTAAAGACAAAGCAGCCCTGCAACGAGGATTAGTCTACTCCACCCTCCTGTCTCCTCTTCTGTTATCCAGGAAAGCGAGTAAACATCCAAGAAACTCTGCACGGCTAGCTCCCAACCTGTCCTCGCCTACAGTGCTTCATCTGCGGCTGGCTGTAGCCAAATTACCCCGTTGCCTTCTAGGGCTTTTATCTCAAAAAGTACTGAATTAATTTATATGAAATGTTCAGAAAATGTTTATTACACTCTCGGGTAATGTTCAGTACACCACAGAGAACAGCTGATCAATGTTTAAAACATTTTAGAGCAAGATCGCGTGCAAGGTTATCTCTTTGGTAGATGGTCCTGGTGAATCCTCAGGATGGGGTGTTACTAATATGTCCTCAGGAGAAGGTGTCTCTGGTGCTTTTACTGAGGAGTTGGTGTATTGGGAGTTAGAACAACTAAAGACCAGGGCCCTCATGTATAAAGGAGTGTGCAGCTTTCACACTAAAAGTTAGCGTACGGACAAATTTAGAAAAGTGCGCCGTACAAAAAAATTCAAATGTATAAAACTGTGCGCACGCATGTTTCTGCGCACATTTCCTTTATACATCCCAACGAACGTGGAACTGTGCGCACCTCAGACTCCTCCCCTGACACCTCAGACTCCTCCCCTGACACCTCAGACTCCTCCTCTGACAGCCTGTATTTAAATATGTAAAATAGATACAAACATGTCCAACGTGTGTGTTTCTGCTTAGATTCTGCTCTCTGCGTGATCAGAAATGATTTCTAGATGCAGGAAAATGATGAATTAAATGGAG
>JARVJO010000365.1:4567598-4584469 GCA_031762555.1 Cynodonichthys magdalenae | reverse complement strand
ACCTTTCTTTGTGGGCCCCTAGAGGGCGTGGGCCCCTGGGCCTGTGCCCAGAATGCCCATTTGATAATCCGGCCTTGCAGAGGGCACAGATACAGAAAGTGCGGGGACATGTCCCACGCGTACCCCGCGTCCGTTACGCCCATGACTACAGGCACCAACAACCTTGCAGTCACAGCTCAGGTAAGCCGCCTTAACAATGGACAGTTTAAAACTTAAAAAGTTTTTTTTATTAGACTTTGATTTGGTCAGTATGTTTTTATTATTATCGCTTACTCCCAAAGGTGAAGGTGGAGGAATAATGTTTTTGAAGTGTGTGTGTGTGTGTGCGTGTGCACGTTTTTGCCACATTGTGGGAGCCATTTTCCAGAAAAAGGCAAACTCGTGGGGACCTGTACCCGTGGGGACCAGGCATTGGTCTCCACGGGTACGGATGCTAAATTTGGGTGGGGGTTAGGTTTAGGACCAAGGTGTGAATTGAGTTTAGGTTAGTTTTAGGGTCAGGTATGTACCTGTGAGGTTAATTTAAGGGTAAATGGTCAGGGTTAGGCTATACAATTACCATAAAATGAATGAAAGTCAATCCATGGTCCCCACGGGGGATATAAAAACAAACCTGTTTCTACTAGAGTGAGGACCATCTATAGTTACATAGTTACTATCAGACTGAGGTCTTTGATGTAAAGTGAGGACCTTTTTAAGGTCCTCACTTTATTTGCAGCTCTACTGTGCTTTACTAGTTAGGTTTAGAGGTAAGATGTGAATTAGATTTTGGACATGAGTGGTCCTAGGGATACAACACAAAGCCCTGATACCAGACTGAGGACAGGTGACCGAATATAAAAGGGAACTAACAAGGAGCAAACAAGAAACACCTGGAGGAGACACAGGAGAAACAGATGAGTGTGGCGGGGTCGGTGCAGAGACATACAGGAGGAACTGAACAGAAAACAGGGAATCACAAAAATCAGAAGCAAGATCACTTAAAGAACAGAATGAAAACACACACAAAGACTGTCACAGAATGTTAGTATTTAGCTTGTAGTTTTCACTACATTCATATATCTGTGTGTGGAACAGTGAGATTTGTTTTCCAATTTGTGATGTGTTAAACATGACAGGATTGAGAAAATTCCATAAAAAAAATCCTAAAAGGCTACCCATGTTTGCCCTAATCCTGGAGCACTTTGGAGCATCTCCAGCATCCTCCATCTTTAACCTGTCCCAGTCTGAAGGTGAGCTGCCGTCTTGTCAAAGGAAACAACATGGTGCTTCCTGTCAGACAGGTCTTCCACATCAGGTTAATCACACACTGCTACCTCACTGAAGTCAGACAGTGACAAATGTGACATCAGCTGCAGCAATGAAGCAAAGTGATTCATTATCATAAAAGCTATTAACTCAGAGCAGACCTCCAGGACTCCTCGTCTCCTTTTGATTTGATCTCTTTTTGTGATAACAGATGGAGCTAATATATCAGCCGAACTTTACAAATTGACAAAGCTCCGCTGCCATGCCGAGTGTGCACAGGAAATCAATCTGGGATCGATAGGACAGTTTCCAGAGTGGCAGAAATAATAATAGCTGACTAAGTGCTTCATACTGTCCCTAGTGGATTACTTGTAAGTATTTACATACAGCTGATTAATAAAAAGCTGCTGGAATAAATGGGAGTTGTGACATTATAGCTGTCTCCAACAGTTTTACCGTTTGTCTTGTCAGACAGGATGCAAGCATAACAAATGACATGACATATGAATTTCTGTGCAGTTTCATTTTGTGAATGCAACAGCCCTAATGAGCATCCAAATAAATACATTTTGAAAAGGCTCCATTCATACAGATGCCACATTCTTCCATTTTTTTTATTGCTGCCGAGCCCATTGTTCTCAGCTGTGGCACAGTTTCTGTCAGTTACTGGAAGACATTGCTCAACGTGGCATGTGATCCTTGGGGATAAAGTTCCATGTGAAAGTGCTCCGTGAGGATGAATCCTTTTTCTGGTGCTCAGGAGAAACATTTGTCTGCTCCCTGCAGCGCTGTCCACAGATATTTCCACTGACAAATAAGTAAACGACAAAGCCCTGTGGGTGCTGCTCATAAACTCAGCCTCGCCGCGCACCAAAAACCATTTAGCTAACGTCAATATTTTCTTTTAATGTGAGCTTACATTCCTGCTTATGATGCAGCTGCTGAGCCACCTGAGGGCATTTGTGTTTTCTTCCCTTTTAGGAAACAGAAGTAAAATGTGAAGAATTTAATTTGAAACATTTTCTAACTACTAAGGCTTGTGTGTGGTGTGTGTGCCTGTCTGTCAGCAAAATATTTAATGAATCATTGGTTGAATTTGAATAAACACCAAAGATTAACATCTGCACAATCTGACTCAATATGACAACTACAGCCACCTGACCTTAGAAAACTTTAGGTTACCTAACATTGTTGGATGATTGCTGTTTGTACAGAAAGTCTTAAATTTGTTAGGAATGTTGCACTTTAGTAGTCTTGACTTCTTCTGCTTCTCAGTTTGTTTGGGTTTAATTAGGCTGGGAGCTGTCTGCATGAAAATATCAATGATCTGTGCTATAACTACTTACAAACATAGTTAGAGCTTTAAAACTGCTTAGATCTATGAACTCTTTTGTTTAAATGCTTCCCACATAGACAGGTGTGGGCCAGATCTGGTATCAAGTTGGCCCTGTTGGCTGACTGCTGGCACGGCAAGTAGTTTGTCAATCAGATTTGGGCCAGGTCTGGCAATAAAGGGGCTATTATGATGGCATGCCATAACTGGCCCAGTTGTGGTTTGGTTTATGCATGCATGGACCACCTCTGACAGAGCATACCTGGGCCACCAAAAGGCTGTCATTCTTTTCTGTATCTGGGCCGAGTGTCAGTGTTTCCAACTGTCAATAGATTTAGCAAGTTTTCAGAGCCCTCTAATGACGTTTTTTCCCAAGAAGGGATTTAAATATAGAGACTTTTTCCGGTGTTCTTAGGGACTTTTGGAGACTTCAGTGAGAGCACTTTCCTCAGCGTGCATGAGGCCCTTCCCCTTTTCAAACCACTGACAAACATCCAGCGCTGCAGTCTTTTTCTCTGACACTGGCTCAGTAAAATACATCCCTGGACCCAGTTGCATTTGACTCACAGCCTCAGGTAATGACTTCATCAAGCAGCTTTAGGACAGTGACTTTTCTAACTGAAGAGATGGCAAAAAGTACACAGTTCCAAGTGTTAGTGCATTGTGTGGGTCAGAACTGGGCCAGACAAATTTTGAAATGTGGGTTGTGTGTGTGTGGGGATGTGGGATTTCCTACTTTATTGGGGCCATTTTTAGACTAAACACCTACTTGTGGGGACCAACTGGTAATTAGGGGGACCTAAGACTAGTCCCCATTTGGGGAATGCCATTTGGGGGTTAGGTTTAAAACCAAGGTGTGAATTGAGTTTAGGTTAGGCTTAGTGTCAGGTATGTACACATCAGGTTAGAGTTAGAGGTCAGGTTGGGGGAGTATACTCAGAGGGTCCCACCTGCCACTCGATGTCTCCGCAGAGTTGGTAAATCCCTTAGGAAATGCACGTTCACTCAAGATCAGGTCCAGGTTAGGCTGTAGAAATTAATGGAAGTCAGTGGAATGTCCCCATATAGATTGCCGGACACAGCTGTGTGTGGTGGGGTTAAATAAGTCTGTGATTGTCATTCCAGTGTAATAGTTTGTATTAGAAGTAACAATGAATCAAGTTCAAAATGAAAGTTGTTGCCAGATGATGTCATCAGGCTCGTCATCAACAATTTTTTCCCCATAATTTGATTTTGATGATTTCCTCTAAATTTATCCAGCTGGGCTGTTTACAACAAAACAACGACAGGCTGTGTTCTGGACTGCTGCTGCTGCTGCTGATAGACCCACGGTGTGTTCTGCTGACAACACAGGACACTGTCAACATATTCAATAAAACATGCAGACATGGTATTGGCCATTTTGAACCATAAATCATTTTAGTTTGTGTATTCCTTTAAATTTTTAACAATAAATTTGTTGCTTTTTTAACCATGTGTGCACCAGTCAGATTTATTGAATAACAAGGTTATTAGCTGCTGATCATTGGAGTTTAAGTTTTTATTGATGTATTTTACAGATCTTTTTCTTTCTTAATGTCACAACTAGAGCTCATCAACATATGAATCGTCTGTCCAGGGCACAGATCTTGTCCCTGTGCAGATATGTCACAACCTCCAAACTCATCAAATGAATTGTTTTTTCCGTAGCCTCTTAGTCTGCAGCTTATGCCGCCTGCAGACACTCAACTGTAAAATTAAGTAGCCTCCTGCTATTTGCTAACTGTCACTCAGTCTCATAAGACCACCATTTATGTTGCCAATTACTTTTTATCCTGCCAGCCCCGGTCCTCAGAACGAACAGGTAATTACAATCATGTTTTGATCCGCTGACAGACACTGCTTTTCCTAATGGGATTAAATTGTATGTTTGATTTTAAAAAACATTGATTTATTCATTAGTCTCAAACAGAGAAGACAAAAAAAAGGTAACATCACTGAGTTGCCCTGAAAGGAAGCACAGGTGCATTTGTTTAGTGATTCCTATGTTAGGCACTGC
The DNA here is from genome assembly GCA_031762555.1 of Cynodonichthys magdalenae. NCBI lineage: Eukaryota > Metazoa > Chordata > Actinopteri > Cyprinodontiformes > Rivulidae > Cynodonichthys > Cynodonichthys magdalenae. The sequence goes on along the minus strand of JARVJO010000365.1, from coordinate 4,579,850 downwards.
AGCAGAAAATTGTCTCACACAAGCATATAATCTGCATGGTTTGAGCTTCTTTTTTGACTTATTTGGTGCAGAATTGTTCCTGTTTTTTTAAATTAAGCAATCAACTATACCTGCTTCTTCCTTTTAGGGTCAATAGGGGGTCATAGATGTCCATGTCCATCAGTCACTGTGTTAGGGGTGGGAGAGCTACACCCTGGACAGGTTGATAGTCCATCACAAGAACACACAGAGACAAAGAGACCAAACAACCATTCACTCTCTCACCTAGGGACAATTTAGAACTAACAATTAAACTTACAGTCATGGTTTTAGGGGGAGTACCCAGAGAAAACCCTCGCATGCACAGAGAGAACATACAAAAACTCTACCCAGAAAGGACCCTGTCCGGGATTCGATCCGGCGACTTTCTTGCTAAGAGGCATCAATGTGGTTGAGTTGATGAAAAGTTTTTAACAGCTTAAAGAAAGCAAGTAAAACAATAATTCTGGTCGTGGTTGGGCATGAATTATTCATTGGAGTTGTGCAGCTAGAGAACAAATTAAATGTCCATGTTGGTAATAATTCTTGGAGAACTCTCTCACATACAAAACAGGAGTCTTCCTCACATCGCCTCATCAGTAGAGACCTGTGGGTGATAGGAAGCAGACAGTGGAGTTGATGTAACTAAATCCACAGTGCTGAGCCGTTTCTCTGAGTGCTGACCTGTGACGACACTCGGCGTCTGCCATGTTTTTTTCGGTGGCAGGTTGGCAGCGACTGCTCGACACTTTGATGCCTTCTGGAACCGAGGAATCGGGTTGCAGGCCCGGCCAACTGACACAGCAGCAGGTATTTATGCATTTCTGTGTGTGTGTGTGTGTTAGGCGTGAGGCGTAGAGGTGTGTAAAAGTGTCTTGGTTCACTCAGTGATTGGAAGGATTGTGCAAGGACAGGCAGAGGAGAGACAGAACTCTGCAGTAAGAAGTGTAGGATATATAATATAGAAATATATTCACCTGCTGCTGACTTCTGGTCAAATAAGGAAAATAAATTCATCCCATTTCTCCTCAAGACTGAAATTTATTTGGAAGATTTATTATAGTTCATCTAATACATGAAGGCCATATAGCATTCCTTGTAGGAATCCAAATTTCCTGCTGCCTTTTATTTCAGAGTTTTGGACAACTTTTACAACAAGAAGGGATGGAGAGGATTAAACCTAAACAATTTTATGCAGGATGTTGTTCTTTCAGCTGCTCCCTATTCCTATAGGGGTGTGCAGTACTAGGAGGTTTAGTTTTAAATACAGGACTTTTATGTCCAAGGAAGTGCCTTTAAAACGGTTTTTCATTTCTGAAATGTTAACCATTAAGTGTTTGCCCTGCTGTAGCAAGGTTCATGTTAAATAGAGACTTGTTGATTCTCTTACTGTTTAAAGTCAATGGCTTCAACCAATCACAAAGTATAAACTATAAGACTATCTAAAATACAGTTAATCAAGCCCAAAATATCCAACAGTAGCAAAAATATAACAAGGACAAAGGTGGGTTTTGGCTAATAATTAAGTAAATAACTTGGAGAATCTGCACTACTGACTTTATTTTTCACTTTATTTATTAAAAATAGTCAGAGAAAATAAAGTTTAAGCAATGAATCAATCTCATCATGCTAGTACTGATCCGACGATCATCTTGGCATTGATAGTATCTGTGGTATATGATTCAGTGACGATAATGTGTTTGTTGTGTTACTACCCCATGCCACTAGAGACCTGACATAACTTGGGCTCAAACCCACAGGTCTTATAAAATGGGTTGAGAATATCTCTACTACCACACTAGTGTAGAAGTAGAGATATTCTCAACCCATGTGTCCATATCTTTAAACTAGATTGAGTTATAGACATTTTTGTTTTGGTTCATGTCAGTTAGTTGTGACCACTTTGGATTTGGTTTTATTAAAAAGAAATAATCATTTGTAGATATGTGAGCAATGTTTGCATTATGTGTGTGTTGGGATTAAGTCTCAACAAATATCGCATCAAATTTTACCTCTCAGCTGGCTGTGGTGGCCATCTTGAATTGGTTGACTCCAAAAGTTAATCAGTGGTAGAAATTAATCTAATGATCACTTTCTGAAAGCTTACTAACAATAAACCCTCATGTTTATGAGATATTTCACTGACAGACATGATTTCAATTTAGCAAAGTTTTAAGAACAAACGCCATGTGTATTGGTTCTCAGAGTATGTTATGGCGATGACTCTCAGCTACTACCACGCAAAGTTCTATCTCAATGTCATTAAAAATGACTGAGCTATTCCTTTTTTGTGTCAGGAAATATCGACTAGCTGTGGCAGCCATCTTGAATAACTCCAAAAGTGAATAATTTCCTCATCTAATGATTATGATAATTAGGATTCAATGATGATTCCTTTAAATCTGTCCTCTGTTTCAGGAGATATTTTGCTAACACAGAGACAAACACTTGAAATGAATTTTATGGGCAACAGTAAGACCATCTCCCTCTCTCAACAACCATATCTCCAACAATCCAACCAAAGTTTTGAAGAGGTTTCACACCACCATCAACAAATTAAATATAGCTACAAAAAAAGCAGGAACCTAAAGTCTACAGAAAAGGTTCAAATGCATGCACCTGTAAAAAATTGTCTTTGTGGATTGTGGTAGAAAACTAATTGCCTCAGTCTGTCAGAGAGCTGGTAACAGAGGGTGATAAGAGAAGAGCGGCTCAGAAGCAACAGCAGAAAGAAACTGAAAGATGAAAATTAGAAGAGAAGAACTGTTCCATGATGAATATGTTTTGTTTCTCGGGCCTCTGCCTCAGCAACAATTGCCCTCTCAGTAGTGAAAAGTGTTTTACTGACAAATGGAAACAGATATTACTTTGTCACAGAGAAGTGTTCCCACAACGCTTTCAGATCATTTTATGTAAACCAGCAAGATCAGATAAAAAGAAAACATTGGACACAAGTCAGACAAGAGACAGAGAATAAAGACAGAGGACTTTATTTGTGAATGAGATTATACAAATGCAATGATAACGGCTTTGTAGTCATATAATATGCACAAACATTACTGGAACTGGGAGCAGGTTTGACTTTTATCTCAGGTTATATGAGACACAGAAAATCTTTTTGTCTCAGGTTGTAAAGAAAATGAACCCATGTGTCAAACATAAGTGAAGTGTTTGGAAATTCTTTTTCACATCGAAAACAAAATTACAAATTGGACAGTTTCTTTCTAAGCCTCTGACTTGTACTTTTCAACAATAGTTTTACTGAGTTGAATTAGGACACTCACTTTATGGGGGTGAATAATTACGCAGTTACTCTTATTACTTACATAATTTTATTTACTTTATGTTACAATGTGGAAATTTGATTTCATTTTAACATTAAATATTTTCTTGTTTTTATTTTCTTTTGTCAAAAAGATCCAATTACATTGATCCTGACTAATTTCTGAAATAAAAGCTTATAAGATTCAAGAAAGTTCTGTGAAAAGCTTATGAACAATGACCTTGGCTGAGTGACTAGGGCTGGGTATCATGGCCACTTCTCCAAATCGATTAGATTTCAACTCATAAGGTTCTGAATTGATTAATCAAGATTTGATTCAATTCGATTCAATCTGCTCTTAAATAATGAAAATGGTTCAACTTTGTTGCAAAATACAGTATCACTTTATTTTTTCTCTTCACCATAAACAACAGGTTTTAAGGAAAAACTTTTAAATTAAACAGTTGAATCATGAAATAAAACTGTCTCATGTTTCAAAGGTTTTAAATTAAAAAGGAATTGCAGGTGACAGTGTTGTTGGATATATTCATTTTTAGGAAATTATTAATTTTCTTGATCACTAAGAAGTGATGGGAATAAGTTTGCAGGAGAAGAGGTGGGCTAATATAAATATACTTCTGCCCACTTCTTTTAAGTGTATGAAAATTGTATATTTGTAATGTTTCTGTTACCTTCTGTTGTCATGTTCAATAAAACTTATTAAAACTTATTACTTATAACTAATTAAAACAAATAACACAACAACAACATTTCATCACTGTGGATTCCATTAAGACATTTCTTAAAGTTTAAAAATAATAATATTGGTAACAATTAATTTAGTTAGAATGTGGTCTTTCTCACATTTATACAAGCTGGGGAGAACAGTTTCAGTCAGATGTTTACATACTGTTGTTTGGTTTGAGCGCCTGAACGAGCTGCTCGTTAAGCCCCGCTTTGTTTTCGCTACTGCGCAGGAGCGCAAATCTTTGAAAAAAAAAGTCTCCATGGTCTCTGTTATCTTTAAATTCTACTGAGAATCGGCTGATAATGTGAGCAGCAAGTCAGGAGTGACAAAATATAGAAACCCGCTTCAGACGCGCACACAAGACGCCATGGGTAAGAATCGATCTCATGCCCTGTGAATTGATTTCACCAAATTTAAATGAAATTGCTTCAAGACTGATTAAATCAATTTTTTCTACCCAGCCCTATAAGTGACTTGAAGAAAGAGTTTAATTTTGAATGAGTTGATGAGCTAATGCCTCGTTTTAAAGGGACTAAGATCAAAATGTATTGCTGTGGTCAATTGCAAATCTAATCTTAAAACCTTCAAATAAAACTATTTGATAAACCTTTACACAATCAGCCACCAATTTTACATTACATGGATATTCACATAAAATCCTGTGATTTTTTGCAAATGTAAATAGCAGCAGCAGTTAGCTGTAACACTTCTAAATGAGTCTAAGGCACTTCTGGTAAGAATATTGTATTTCTGTTGAAACAATAATGCAACATTAAATTGATGGCATTGCAACAGTTTTTTTTTTTCGTTTTTTTAAACTGTTTTGACATGAAATACTCTTCTATTTATTATTTTTTTTTTACATGGGTAATTTGAAATGTCAGAAATTCCTTTTGGTCTTGGCCCACCTTGAACCAACCATTATCTTTCCAGTCTGGTTTAAAATAAATGGTTTTTTTGTCTAATCAACTTTTTTTTAAACAACTAACTGCAACAGGTAAGATATTCATAGTTCATAACCTTGACACAGAACCCCCCAAGAGAACTATCATTTTATTTTGCCATCAACTCCACAGGTTTAATGAGTGACAAACAGTGGTCGACTGATACATTGGCCGGCTGATATTTTTGGATGATATTTGCATTTTTTTCCTTGTATTGGTATCTGCTGATACATTAATACGTTCGGCCGATCCATTCCTTTCACGCGAGTGCATGTATCGCCGCAGTGGCTGTAAGACTGACTGCCAAACACAGTAAGTGTGAGTTATTAACTTTTAATGTGTTTTAACTGTCTAATTTAGCTGTTTCTGCCTTATGTCTTGGACTAAGTTTCACTTTGAGAACTGGAGCACTAGTTTTACTTTCATTTTTGCACTGCACTGAAAAGATGGTGTCCACATTGTTTTTTTGTTTGTTTTTTTTAAATGCTGGAACTACTTACAGGAGGCATAGAAGAACACCTTTATTCTTCTGCCTGCTGAAATAAAATAAAAAAGCTTTCGGTCTTTTCTCGCTGTTACATTCATAAAGAGCGAGTAAAGAGCTGCCGTCCACCATAGACATATAAACCAGGCAGACGCCGCTCATATCACATTTGCTCTGACCGCAGTATAAAAGTCATTATGCAGGTTTTCTTCAGTGTACATTTCAAACTGTGATCTAAAGCTTGTTGTTGTTAACGTCAGCTGGTTTAGATGCATTTTTTGGCAAGTGTTAAAAATGGGCGCAGACTGAGGCAGAGCTGCTGTAAGCGCTGTGTGTGTAGTCCTCACAAAGATATCAAGATGTATGTGTGTCCCTCTCGTTTTCTCTGTGTTCCTCGGACAGTTTTCTTTAGGCCTGTAGCTGTTTTTGCATAAAAAATGCTAGGGTATTAAAACACAATCTTATTTTATGTAAAAAATATATAATTTTGATTAATGTACAAATAAAAGCAGAATAAGTAGCACTAGATAAAATAAATATTTAATATTTTATTTATTTTAAGAAACGGCTGAAAAATGAAATCCTGTGTGGCTGCACTTCACTCAGCTTACACCAGACAAGGTTCAGTTAATAAATGTTTCTTTTTAGTTTAAATTGAGACTTCTGACACATCTATCATTGTTATTTTTACTACGTTAATGGAGGAAGAAAAAGGAGAATCGACCCCAAAAAAATTGCACGTATCGGCGTATTGGTTAGACTGATGTAAAAAAAAATTGGTCTCGGCCTTTAAAAAACTGTATCAGTCGATCTCTGGTGACAGGTGCTTTGAAAGACATATTTAAAAAGGTTTATTTTCCTAACACACCTCAGCTGGAGCTCATCTTGGTAAAGGTTTACCGAATGTAAGGCTCATTCTGCATCTTTACAGTTTGAGGCACTGAACTAGAGCATGAAAGCTGAACCCTGAGCCATGTGAGTCCTCGTGTGGCCAGGAAAGTTGATATATTTGTGTCTGTAAGGATTTCCAACACGTGACCAAATTCTCCAGCTCCTTTACCACAGGCGATCTGAGGGTTTTTTTATTCACTTCTTCACATTCAAGTAAAGATTTCAGCCATATTTTGTAGCCTCAGAGCATGCATTCAGAATAGCTGTTACTTCTGATGGTACAATAAATTATGACAAACATTATTTTCTGTCATTTTTTATTAGGAAACTTGATTTACATTATTTATTTGTGTCTTTGTTTATCTGTGTTTATTTGTGTAAAACCACAAACTCTCCTGCCTGACACGTTCGTTTTTATTTTGTTAAGAAAAATTATTCAGATCGGTAACAATTTATGTCTCAGACAGGTCTCTAAAGCCATTATTCCACTTGTCTCTGAAATGACAGCCATTAATTGTGAAGCCCCCACAAGCCCCATGTCTGTCTGACAGTGATAAATAAGGTTGATTTAATTTGCTTCTATTTTCATTAATTTGCTAGATTCAGTCTCTACTGCAAAATTGATCTTAAAATTGCTCTCCCTGCTCATCATATTCTTCATATCTGTTGAACAAACAATTTAATATTTAATCAAATGCTCATTTTAGCAGTTGAGTTCTAATTCTCCAGTTCATCAAAACCATATTTCTAATCCTCCTCTGGACGTGGGGATTCCTGTTTAACAGCTGTCTGTTATTGCAGAAATTCCTCTTTTCAGGGCAAATCATACATACAGTGGACAGTCACCTGAGTGGTTCTCCAGTGAGATTTAATTGTCAGAGACACGATGCAATAAGGTCCTTAAATCTGGGATTTATTCTGCATTTTGTAAAACAGCATCATGTCCAAATCCAACCATGTACTGGCTCACAGGCCCTATTTTGTAATAAACCCTGAAAACATTTTTAAGTGAAACTTGTACTTACCACCCACCTGATAATGTCTGCATCTTTCTCTTAAAGAAATATCTTATTGGATGGATAATTATTGGATGTGTCTCTGTGAGTGAGTAACCTTTGGAGCCACCTCAATTCATAGAAGCTGCCAGGCCTAAGCATTTATTGAAAATGAAAAAAATATGCATAACTCTGTCATTTTTGCCAAGACTCATTCTCAACACATGCTCAGAGTGCTCACAGATAACAAGAAACTTTGGCATCAAATGTTAACTCATTCCATTCTGGCTGTTTGCAAAATATCTCATGAGCTCCTGGACAGTGAATAAAACTCTCAAAAAGTCATAATAAGATGAAAATCAACAACTATATTTATCATAAAAAGTAAGGAAATTGGTGTTTGTTATATTTTATCACTCGGAAACATCAGAGTAAAACCTCAAAAGGAACCGACTGAGTTAATTTACAAACACATGCAGGAGTCGCTGGGAAGCTCTGTGAAGGAAGGAGATGTTAAGTAGGTGTTTTCCAGGTAGGTATGAACATGAGAATAAGAATAGTTTCTTACAATTTCCAGGAGGTTCAGAAGCATGGAGAGGAGGGTAAGTAGACAGGGGAGTTCAGTATGAACAGGTTCCAGGTAGATGATTTCTCAGAGGTAGGTACATCAGGGAAGGTGCAGGAGATACGAGTTCAGTCATATTCAACGATTTTAAACACAGAGACCCCTGAGAACCACGCCAGAGTTCTGTAATGTTCCAGCAAAGGATTCTTCTTCTTCTTCTTTTTTTTTATGGCGGTTGGCAAGCAACTTACTGATGTGCATTACCGCCATCTACTGTAATGGAGTGTGGATTGGGATACTACATATGACATAATAAATAAATTAATTAATTAAAATAAGAATAAATAAACTTATATCCTCTCTATCAATTTCGTTTTCTTAAGGTAATTTATTAAATAACAAAAATATTCAGCAGTAGAAATTTTGTCCAAAATATCTTGTATATTTAACTGTAATTTATTTTCTTGAAATTGACATACTAAATCCTATCTCTCAACAGAATATTTAGAACAGAACAAAACATGCTTTACTATCTCTTCTTGAAGACAAAAATCACAATTTCCTGTAGGATGTTTTCCCATTTTAAATAATGCACTATTTAATCCTGTATGACCAAAACGTAATCTGGATATAACGGCAAGCAAAGGATTGATCCTCCACTGCAGCCAAATGAAGCCATGGAGCTCATCAGTTACAATGTGTTGCAGCTGGTGTCAGTTAGCTGCTACTGCCAGTGAGCAGAACTGCAGGAGGATGAAACAGCCAAACTCCTACAGATTATTTCTTTGTTGTAACAATGCTTCTTGACAATAAATCATACTGTTGGAAAGCCTGTTAATTTATCTTTTAAATGGTGCCACATTTGTAAGGAACATGTATTTGTGGGGTGAGCAGTAGAGTTGAGTATGTAGGTTGCGCACATGAAAAAAAAGCCAAATTTTCTCTACCAAACAGCTTTTTTTGCTGTTGCTATTTACTCATGGTTTGAGCTTCTGGTACCTCCAGCTGCTGCCAATGCACGAGGCATTGTTACAACAAAGAAATAATCTACTAAATTTTACTTTTTGTGCAAAATTTAATTGCCACAGCTTGTCAAAACTAGCCAACATAAAAATGTCTTTAAGTTAATTTTACAGAAACTGGGCTAAATTTTGGTGAGGTAATAACTGGGAGTCCTCCCCTTGACGTCGTCCAAGTAATTTTTACATAGTAACAGAGTAACGGATTGTGAAAGACTTTTGTTTATAACTTTGGCATGCAATGCAGCAGGCAATACACATTTTTTCAAAAAATGCGAGGTTTTTCATTGCTTTTTGTATTCATATACAGTATTTAACAGAGAGAATACTAACGTTTGTTTTCTAATCATGTTTTGAACAGTTATTAAAAACACAAAATTTAGAATATTACTAGTTTCTTCATAATAATTCATGTTGATTTAGCTTCTTATATAATAACTTAACATTCATCTCAAATCACACATTAAATGCAGCTTTAACAAGATCTGACAAGCTATTTATAAAGATTTTGTTCTCAAACATTTGGCTGTTTTTAGTAACCTGTGATACTTGAAGAAGCTGCCACCAGAGGAGCTACTCTTGCTTTCTGCAGCACTTTTCATGGTTCGATTCCCTTTTGGCCTCTTTCATGTTTGAGTCCTCCCAAACTTCGATCCTCTTTGCTTCGTCATGTCTTTGAAAGTTTCAGGGCAGCAGACGCTTTGATAATCTCAGTGCCTGTGAATTTTTCAATCTGTGTTGATTGTTTTTCTCCCTGACCTCAAGCGTTCAGCTTTTCTTTTCCATTGACCTCTCTCCAAATCAAACCATTTCTAAAGCTTCAGTGGTCTATTTTTTATATAAATCATTTACGTTTTATTTCCCACAGCTTAATGTATAGAAACACACAAACAAAGCACAGTTTTATCTAATGTTGAAGTGTTCAAAATTACTTTTAACCTGATGTTTGTCAATTTATAAAACTCTAACTGTATTGAACTGCATCATTAAAGCCACTGCGCGTCACTCAAACCATTAGGATGCTGTATGTCTCGTCTATCACCTGCTACGTAAAGTGTAATTACACAAACATCAGCCAACTGGTTAATTCTCTGTGAGACACACTATTGTTACTCAGTGACCCGACATGACACCATCCTCATGTTTGTCAGTGCATGCACGTCTGTGTGTGTGTGAATTTCAGTTCAAGCATGAGACTGTGTGCACAGAGCTAAGAGAGCAAGCACTATATATGTAAACACTTAACATATCCTGTTCCCTGCAAGCTGTAATTAGATGATGCATTATCCATCACACCACCCTGCTTTGTGGAACCATCAGGGCGTAAATGAAACACACAGATAGGATGGTCTGGGATTGGAGTTTTAGGAGTTAATTAGGAAACACTTAATGGTTCTGGTCCATAAGATTGTTGCTGCTGAATTGACTAGAGAAGTGCAAACCCATACATACTGTGATGCAGTGGTTTGAAACCCATTTTCTTTAAAGGCCCCGTTTGTTTCTAAAAATAAAAAGAAAGCTGTGCGAGTGGCTTAAAAAGCAGAGAGAGTATTTTTTTTGTCCTAAACCTTTAAAAATAATGTATCAGTTTGTTAATTTTGTAAAACAAAACCAATGGTATTATGGAAGTTTGTAAGCTGTGGGGTCAGACTGCTGGAGGACATACAGACCACATTTCCTCACGCTGCTGTCTTTACTCTCTCTGTGTTTGCATTTCTAATTATTGCCAATGACCTCATGTTCTCGGTGTGACCTTATGTTTTTTTCCCATAGAAACTACGTCTGACCTAATACTTCCATGTTTGTCTGGGTCTCCATCCTGTCCTTTTGAACCACAGCCACCAAAGGCAGACGGTTACTTGTCCAGAGTCTGATTCTGTCGAAATATACATTTTATTTTTTAGTTTAAATAGAAAGCGTTTTAGTATTTGACATTTTATAATACACTGAATTGGACTATAGGCTATATGAGATGAAAAATAAATAAATTATATTTAAATCAGGATCTTATTAAATCTTTTTTAAATTGAATTTGTTTGATTTAATTATCCTCTATTTATTGCCTTTGTGTATTGGTGCAATAAAAATTAACTATATATGTGTATATATAGACATATAATATGTACATATATGTATATCTTTACAGAATGTGAATGTAGAAAGAATAATTGAAATAAGTTGTTTAAGGGAAAATGTAACAATCTCTCTGTTCTGATATTTTTTGTCATTAATTTTATTTTATCCATAAAAACAACAAAAAATCAATTAAAAAAAGCAAAGTAAATCAGTTGGAAAGAAGAAAAAAAATCTTATAACAGCCCCTTAAAAAAACAACCTCAAACAGTCAACAACTTAAATTTGAACAATCTCCATATTTGATAAATAAAAATAACATCAGGAGTCCTATGTCACCACTAAACACCACATGGCATCATACTTTCCCAATAAATTTAACTTAGTATTCGTTTTAAACATATACATTGTTATAAATTGTTTTTGATTAAGGTAAATGTATATATTTTCTTTTATGTTCTTTTATTGTGTTGGACTCCAGAATAGCTGTAGTACCATAGCAGCTAATGGGGATCTTAATAAGCAAACTTAATTGAGTATAACTTGTGGCAGCCAGCAGCAGCTGTTTTTAAAAATAACTGCTTATTATTGACTATGTAATTTTAATTTGAAAAGACAAAAAACTAAGGATTTGCAGGTCTGGTTATCCAGTATTGCATTTATTGTAATATTATTATTATTATATTTTTTTATGAGTTCCTCCAGAAATAATGTTTTTGACACTACATTAAAGGTGAGTGAGTTCTGATTTTGTTATTCAGTATGTAGTCTTCAGAAAATACTCATAAAAATATTGCTGAAATCCATTTCAGAGTTGCTCGGGGTTTAAAGGTTTTTCTGGTATTTATGAATACATTTTCTTCTGACTTGGAATAAACAGATTCTGCGTAACTGAATATGGTTGCATGGCATTTCTGTTTTAATCTGCAGTATGTTGGAGTTTGACTCGTGTATTTTACAGGGCTAGCTGCTCTAAAACCAGTGTTGAATTTGCAGCATTTGAATTATAAAGAAGGGCTTCATGTAAATCTCTGCTGGGACTTCCTTTGAGCAAAGTCTGCATCTTGTTTTTTACCCTTGTGGCTTTTGTGGTACTTGAGTTTCCTCCTGCTGTGTGAACAAATTAAAAGTGCATGTATGCTATTCTTACAGGTATTTAACAGTGAGTGTGAAGGCGAAGAAATTTTGTAATTGATCAACTGAATGTTTGATGCAGTTTAACATTTTACACTTTCTGTTCATTGCAGCAGTAA
>JARVJO010000365.1:4554287-4567498 GCA_031762555.1 Cynodonichthys magdalenae | reverse complement strand
ATGCACCCACCCACCCCCCCACCCATCCATCCACCCATCCAGCCATCCACCCATCCACCCACCCACCAACCCATCCATCCAACCACCCACCCACCCATCCATCCATCCACCCATCCACCCATCCATCCACCCATCCACCCACCCATCCATCCATCCATCTATCCATCCACCTGCCCATCCATCCATCCATCCATCCATCCATAAAAGCAGATTTATCGAGTAAAAAGGTTTAAAACAATGAAAAACCAACAAAACCAAAATGCATGTCTTTTTTATACTGTCCTTAGTTCATGAAGCGTAGCCTCAGATTTAGAAGTCAACCAAAATAAGCCACAGCAGTAGCAGCTTATGACAAAATCAATCAGCCTAATGTGTTTAAAGCTTACCTATAAAGATTAGAAGGTCACAGAGTGTCAGAGCAGCTGATGAACTCCTTTCATTTTTGAATCAAAAGCTCAAAGCCAATATTGTTGTCTTTTACACAGTCTCTCTTTGGTGGTTCTTCTTTCAATCACATAGTGCTTGTTGCTAGCAAAAAATGCAGTATTTTGTACAGGAAAGTGTTTTTTTTTTCTTGTTTTTTTCTTTGTAGCATGAAACTACCCTCTTTAATTACCTTCTTCAGAATTTATTGAATAAAACCTGATAAATCAGACCAAAGCAGGCTCCCAAAATTCATTTATAATAACAGTGTATATTTTTTACATTTAAAATAGTTATGACTGGTTGATGATGTCGCTATTAACGTTACAAAGAATATTTTTAGTCTAAAAACTTGGTCTGTCAAATTACATGTAAAGCAGCTGGTAAAATCAGTGTGTGTTCTGGTCTCAGATTGATGAGTTGAGTCCAGGGATTTACACTAATTGGACTGTTTTTATTGCTTGGTCAGCATTTGTTTCGGAAATGCTTTAGAGGAATCACCTTGGGCTGAATATTGAGGAATAAAAGTAAGCAGATTTCCCTGACAGAGAAACACCATTGGTCTGTCTCAGATTCATAAACAGGTATCGTTACAACAATGGACAACTGAATCCTGTGTTTTAGATTTTTTTAAAAGCTTTTTTAAAGTCATATTGTATGAATAAGGTTGTGCTTCTAATGCATGGCCTGTACTTAATTTCTTCTCAAAACCCTTTACAAACACATTTGAGACTTTTTATTTTTTTTTAAATCCGGTAAAAATTATAAAAGTCACCTAGGATAATATAGAAATTGTGTAACTTCCTGTACTGCCTGAGGCACTCAGACTGTTGCAAATAATCTGCTGGAATTTAAAGTTACCAATTGTGATTTAAAAAATGACTCAAATTCTGATTTATAGCAAATCACAGTCTCATATATGTCCTAACGTCGATCAGACAGAAGCTAGAAGTGTGTTGCTTCTGGTGCAACATGTATTTCTATTTTCAACTTGATCAGAGTCCAGATCTGTCATGTCTCAAGTAGAGACTTGCAGATGGCTGGACAGTAAAAAGATAGACATTTTTAAGATAAAATATGGGTTTAATTAGTTCCTTCTAATTTACTAGTGCAATTGTACTTCTTTTCAGTGCAAAAAATTGGTTGTGTTTTTTTTTCACTAAAAAGTAAACCTGAAGGATTTTTTTTGTTATCAATTTGAGAATTATGTCAAATGTCTAACTGTGACAAATGAGTGATCAGTCTCCCCATACCCTAACAGCACTGCTTTTAACCCTTATATTGAGGCATTCGTCCTGTTCCAGATGCAATCTTCTAAAATTATCCGACAGCAGCTCACACACTATAAATACACATTTAATTACATAACAGAATATACCCCTGCATGTTGGCCAAATACAACCCCTCCCCCTCAAACCCGTCAACCATCCAAGTCCACAAAAAGGCAGAGCAGGGAAACATCTGGAACCATACAGAAAGAAATGCACACAGTATTTACTCTGATAAATGTGAAATGTTTGTCATACATCAGAAATGGATCAAGATGTCAGAGTTTAGTTAAATATGTAAAAATATGATGGTGACCATATGCAGACAACAAGAGGTTTGAAAAAATTACAGGAAACCAGTGGCTCATAAAAAATAAAACAATTGTAAACTTGTTTGGATATATCTAGTGGCAGAATAGGAAAATGTCAAATTAAGTGTTCAACATAAATATTTGAGCATTACATGATTCATTACTCTGTTGTACTTGTAAGTGCTTGCTTATTATCATGGACTAACACAGCAGCTCTTTAGAGTTGATGTTGGAAGCTCACACATAATTTTGATGACATGCCAATGCGAAAGATGTTTTAAGGAGCATTAAATTTGCATTTAAAGGTGCGACACACAGAACAAATTGTTCTTTGTTAGGAAATAATGAAAATGAAAGAGATATTTAAGGTTATAATGAAACCAGTTCACTTGGTGCATTTTATGTCTCCTTAAAGCACAAATTCAAAATTATATACTATTTTTTTTTTCATGAAAATGATCGCTTCATGCCCTGAAATGCCTTGTGTGTAAATCTGCATCTTAACTTCATTTAATACTTTAGGATCTGTGAATATGAAATTACTTCCTGCCTCCCATGCCTGCCTACAGCTGCTCACCTTCAAATGTTCCTAAATAGAGTAAAACGACCTGAGCTGCACAATTATGTGGTACAAAGTCATAAGAATGGCAGTAATTCAGTTTCCTATTTCTAAGAAGAAGAGAATTGGTGGTAATTGTTCAGGTTCTTCAAGAAAATGACTGTTAGAGATATAATGTATTATATGCACTGGTTTTTATACATGTCAAAAATAAATCCAAAATGGATAACATGACTAATCAGCCGACACACAGTATGACTCATCATGTGTCCCATTGAATAGGTTCTTCTTTCTTCATAATAAACTTTAAGTCTTTCATTATTATTTAAACATTAAAGAAGTACGTTAATAGGAACAAAAACTTGTTTTTAAAGGAAGGTGTCATCAGTTTTATTTGTTGTTTTATTTGCTTGATTTGCAGAACCTTGGCCAGTTAGTGCCACACTGTTATTCATTAACAGTTGATTCTCACAACAACAATCTATTCCATGTTTTCCAGCTATTTTTTTTGTAAATAATCCATAGAGGAAGTGTTGTGCCTGTAATAGATTATTTTAGCTTTTATGTTAAACTGATAGAACCAGATTGTAATCAAAACACTAATTCATACAAGGGTTGCATCATAACTGACAAATATTGCCTCAGTCTGCACTGTCACAGTTTTCAGAGTGTATAAAACTTTTACACATCCCATAATAATAAAACTGTTTGTTGGTGGTATGGTTTATTTCAATGTGTATTTGCAACGCTGTGATTCCATTTACAGTCACTTTAAAACCTGAAACAAGCACTGCTGAAAGTTTCTCTTGACCCAAAAACCTTGATTGAAAAAGCCGTACGCAGCCAAATGTAAGTGCCATAATTGGTGTCATTCACTTTCAGAGGCAGAGTGTGTGTCCTTGCTGTTAGGACACGGAAATGCAGCAACTCATGAGAGGGAGCTGTGGAGTGCAGAGTGGAGTGCTGAGGAGGCTACAGTCTCACATTCTGCATTAGGACTCTGCTGCTCTCTAATTTAGTTTTTCAAGAAGATGACAGTCATTTTAAAGCAAACATGATAGTGAGAAAAGATGAGAAATTGAGGGAAAAGTGGCAACTGTTGTCATCATTGCAAACTAAAACAATAATATTGCATGTTTTTTTCATATTATACTACTCTTCCATAATGTAAACATAAATAACTGCTACTTCATTGTTTAAAGTGCAGCTATGATCAAATACACAGTTTAGTGTTTCATCAAAGTCCAGAGTCATGAAATTATACATTAATAAGGAGCAAAGTGGAGTTACAGCCAAATAAATATTTGTTTCTTTGATGATCGTCTGAGCCATTATCTTTTGTTCGTGATTAATTTTCATTGAGACAAAAAGAGTTGAGTGTAATTTGCTGTTCAACAACAAAATCCCTTTTATCGTTGAACAATGAGCGTCTGCAGCATCGGCCTCAGCCGCTTCTCCATAATCAGCTCCAAGCAGCTTCTCACCGGACGACACAAAAGAATATCATTTACATTTTATTGTGCAAATAAATATTGAAGTGGAAAAGAACAGGTGGGTTTATTTGTTTGTGTTTTTTTTTTTTTTTTGTAGGTGCTTCCTGTTTGCCTGGATAAAACATGCTGGGAGCAAAGACTCATCTGGATATTAGACTAAATTAAAACATCTCATATTCTGTGGTCAGTTTATCTGGTGGACAAAGGACTGAAGGATTCAGCTGTAGGCAACTCTGAGTTAATTTAAGAAAAGGTTGAAATGAAAATGCAGGTTTAAAAAACTGTCCTGTGCTTTACTGACTTCCAGTGTTTCTAACTTCATATGTTAAACTGACGAATTCTGCTAGAGTGGCTCTTTTTTTTTTTTTTACTGAAACAGCTCGGAGCAGTCAGGGTGTCCAAGGATGTTCAGGGTGAAGGTTTGTTAGCAGTACATCCTCAGGTTCCTGTGGATTTTTGGGTCTCTGTAGATTTGAATTATACCTACAGGTGCCATTAGGTCCTATTAGATTGATATGTGGGAAGTTTTGGAGGTCGGTTGAATTTCTCAGATCGTTTGTCATGTTCTTTAAAACAGTTGTAAGCAGTTTTTACAGGACACATTACTTTACTGCCTTGTCAGGGAACAGAGGGTGTGTGTGGAGGATGGGAGGGGGGGTGATGATGACTCTGCAAAAAAAAAAAAAATAAATGGGGCAGCATCTGTCACATTAACCTTCATGTAAATTCCAGGATGTAATGGTATTTTTTTTTTTCGTTTTTGGTTATAATGTTATGGCTAGTTATTGTAGTTTGTATGCTGTCTTTACTTGTTTCTCACTGCAATGTTGGTACAGCTGTAATAAACTGCAGAATTATCTTTGTGTACGATTTTCCAAAAATTCAATAAAAACGTATTTTTTATCAGAACAAATACATTTATTGTTATTCACAAAATACTATAATTTCTCTCATACAAACAGATTTAAATCAATTTAGATCAAAGAAAATTAACATCTTGTTTAAATATTTGAACTTGTTTTTATATCACAATGTTATTGATATGTGGTTTATAACATTTTGATTTTGACAACACAAATAGCATCAGCAGCAGCTGGCTGTAGCACCCACAAAGTGCAGCTGGGAATACTTCTGGTAGGGATATCAAAAATGTTTCATTCAGAATCACTGTGTAATGTGAAATCAACATTGTCAATCCAGAGTTTTCTACAGAAAGACCTATCTGCAGCAGGTAAGATATTAATTGCTCAAAACGTTTTGACAGAAACTAACCTCAGAAGATCTAAATGATCACCTTAAATAAAGATCAAGTGTATTTCTTAGCTAAATTTTAATGACCAAAATATTTAAGTCCTGTATTAGTGGTAATATAGTTCCAACTTTTCAAACCAAGAGATACACTAAAAATCTATTATTTTTTATAATTTCTCCAAAAATGGCAAACCAGTAAATCTCGCCCCCTGCTGGTTGTTCATGTTTCTTTAAAGCTTTATTATTTTGACAAAATATCTTTTTACAGTAAAAATAAAGGGTATGGCGTAATAAATAGTAAATATTAGTGATTAAAAACAAATACATTTTTCTGATTATATTAGAGGACTAATCTAGTTATTAGGTGATGCAGAAAAAATTGACTGAAACATTTGTTTCTGTTTTAACGTCAGAAAATGTGTTTCTGAAAGTTGACTTAGGTTAAATGGTTTCCCGAGTGGAGGCAAATGTTCAGCGCTTTTGTCTGAGAGTCACACTCTGCGTCTCTGTGGGACTTTCATCGAAGAGAAGCAATTGAAGAGATCATAGACAGTGTGAGGTGATAAGAAGAGCAGAGTGAATAGGGAGTGTTACACTAGAGGTTATTATGTTTCAATCAAAATGTTCCTGATGTTATCCTACTTCAAATCAAGAAGAGCTGAAAGAAATACAGCAGCCGAGCCAGTCTGAATTTATACCAGATAGGAAGAAAATCGTATTTTGTGCCATTGTTTCTGTATCAGCAGCAAGGTCACAAAATGTTCTCTGCAGTTATTAGTCTTTCACTCAATGAAAACTGCTCCATTGAGTGATTGTCAACTTTACCTGGTGAATAAAATTTAATCAGGACTATGTATTGATATCAGACTTCAATCCCTCTTATTGAAAAGTGAAACAGATTCATTTTAATTCTATTAAACTGCAGCCAATTTCATAGAACAACTTTGTTAGCATCTGTTTTTTTTTTTTAGATGAGTGTTGTCATCAGGTCAGTGCATTTAAAGAAAGTGCTGAAAAGCAGGGAGGTCTTTTTTTTTATTCTGTTGATCACTTATCCTTGTACTTTTTTGGAGCAGAGTGGCTCACAAGTATTTTTAGGCTTCAAAACTTCTAAAGTTTCCTGAAAGGAGGACATCAAGAGAGGGACACAAAGAAAAACAGAGAGGAAATCACACAGAGAAACTTTAAAAGTCTGCATTTGGCTTAAATTCATAATACATCTGAAATATTCAAAGGCCTTTTTCCGTTTCAATCAGGCCTACCGACACACACAACACAGGACTGGGTGTGGGAGGTACAGCAGCAGGAGTGTGTAATGTTTCTTTCATATAGGCGACGTTTGATCGATGTTTTACATCAGCGAGTCACCAGAAATTAATTAATGCAACCCTTCAGCTGTGAAGCAATCTGAATATGCTGTTTCTAGAACTTTCCCAACTTTAGATTAGCGTGAAGACTCAAGACAGAAAAAATCGGTCTCATCCAAAACTTTTTATATCTGGTAGACTGGAAGTGTATTGACCCTTTGCACGTGTCACGCTCTTTAGAAAGGTGATGTCATGTTGGCGATGGCATTTTTATTTTTTAAACTCACTTCATGTCACTATAAGTTTTCCATGAGTTTGGGCCTTTTGAAAGATTACAACAATTTCTGAAAACTAATAAAGAACACATTACAGCCACCCTGCCTGCTGCTGTTTCTGTTCCACACGACATGACATGAACATGTGAGCTCACCAGCTCTCCTCACCTCCTCATGCAGGACAGATCAGCCCAAATAGGGACAGTTAAAAACAGGATTTTCCCTTTTTTCATCTTTACAGGTGACAGAGAACTTTAATTTCTCATCTATTTTACTGGTTAGCTAATCCAAATTTACCACCATTTATGAGCCCCAACTAGGTGAGCTACTTCCACAGACAAATAAGCTCGACTTGAACAAGTAGAAGCAGTGGTTATATTATTCAAATTAGGCAGCTTTTGCTTTTATAAGCTGTGCAAACTCTTCTCTCAATCAGTTTCATGAGGTTCTTTAAACACCTGGAATGATTTCCCAACAGACTTGACGGAGTTTCAAAGAATACCAAGAGTGTACATGACTGTGGTCAGAGCAAGTGGTTGGACTGGACTTTAACCAAATGTTACTTATGTGAAATTTAGAGGATAAAACTGTTGAAAAAGCATTTCTAGATCTGATTTTAAAATGTAAATTTCTAAATAATAACAGAAAATGAAACATTTAACATTTAAATAACTAACTGTTCATGTTTTAATAGAAAAATGTAGGGAACAATGGGAATTATGACAGGTTTTTCAGCAGAACTCCAGAAGTCTTCTGGGACTAACAGTCTGCAGACAAGCATAACTTTCATTCTGCTGCTTTGAAACCACCAGGAAACCTGCAAGCTGGAGAAAGGTGCTGCCGTCAGCAACTGTGTGGCCCCAAGATAGAGAAAGAATCTCAGCGGGGCACACAACTAATGTCTTTTGACATCTCAGTACTTGTAATTACACAGGTCCTCAAAGCATCTGTTCTTCAGGAGCTCACCGTGTGAGCCAGCCCACATTGGCCAGAACTCACTTGGCACGCTTTATGTTCCCACAGACTGGAGGACTTCACACTTTATCCTACAAACCATGCCCCCAGGAGGGACGGATCCTGGGAGAGTGGGTTCAGCTGTTGTAATAAGGAAGTCAATAGAGAATCATCACTCCCATTTTCTATCACACTATTTAGGGAACAGCATGAATCATAGCTGTTTGTGTAGCAGCAGGAGAGCAGGGTTCTACAGGAGTTACTGCTGCTCCTCTCACTTCTACAAAAAACATTCATCAGTAATGATTTTTTTCACCACTGTGATCCTTGTTCATGAACAAAAAACAGATGGTTAGGATAAATATTCACAATTCATGTTCAAGTTTCTGTTTTCTCCAGATGCTCTGGTATCCTTCAGTGAGAAGTCCAAAGAGATGCATTGTTGCAACTTGGATAACCAGTAGGATTTTATTTTTCAATTGTTATCAGGCTAACCTCAATTAACAATACAAGTCAATAAGAATAGATTTATCTACATTATTTGCATTAAAACAAACAACTATTAATGTCAATAATAGTGGTTGGAACAAACCACATGTGTGGCTGGAGTACTGACATACAAAATGACAAATGTTATAATAAAAAGCCTGAGTCAGCCATGGTGGATTTTGAAGTTGAAGCTGATCAGGAATCTCTGAATTCTGATTTTAGAATGTTTTCTGTTGATTATTTTCAACTTGAAACTTAGGAACTCCAACTTCCAAGTCCAAATGGAACACAACATTACAAATGCTTCTTGCTGAATATCAACTGGTAAACACAAAAACTCACAGTTATTGCAAACTGGTTTAGGTGATGTGTAACATAGGTAACATGGTTCTGCAGTTTATCCATGACAAGCAACAGTGTTGTTTTGAATACCAACATTAAGAATTAAACTCCAAAATTAATCTTGTTCACACAAGAATAGGTCAAATTCTGTTTTTACGTTTGTGCATTAAAAGTATACTTTTCATCTTCTGCTAAACCTAGATCTATAAAACGTGTTTTTTATTATCCTAGCAGCAGCTCTCAAAGCCTGAGGAAAAAGAAATGATAAAAGCTATCAAGGTCAATTGTGATCCACCAAAATGTTGAAAAAGTGACACCCAATTTTGTTCTGTGTGCATCGCAAGAACACCTTCAGATCAGATTTTCAGCTGCATCCTTGTGTCACCTGAATGAACCTAAAAAAGGTCAATATTCTGGTAGACTTCTGAAAAATAACCAATAGAAGTGACACAATGATTTGGTAATGTTATGAATCTTTTATTGGATCAAATGTTGCTGTTTAAATAACTTTTCTCCACAATGCAATGTCAAACATAAGAACCACCATCTTCTACACCTGAGGAGCCATTTCAGCACAGAGGAACTGAACAAGCATTAAGTACTGATACTGTTGTTCCCTAATCTGTAAAAAGAAATGACCAACAGAAGGGGAAAAAGAAGTGGTGACCACACAAAACCCATAACCTCCTCCTCCAAATGCACTTTGTGTTTTTGAAATGACATCTTTACTGCAGAAATAGAAAGTGGTTTGATTTAAGAGTGTCCTAGTGAACAATAAAGGCACTTATAGACACACCTGAACGATGCAGGAAGAGGTGCTGGACCCTGACTGATGAGCCTGTCACAGCACCTTTAGGGATGTGTCAGTCTCTGCTGTCTCACATGGAAACACTGACAATCTGTTCGCTGTAGATGTTTTCTTACTTTTTGCAAGATACATAAAAAAATACCTCACTCAGCCCTGTAGATACAAAAATAAAATATAAAAAATCATATTCAGGCACATATATAGCCTGTGCAGTAAAATGATCAACATGCCACCTGTCTTCTCATTGACAGTGCAGACTATGAAAAACAGAGCTGCGTGTTGCTCTTGTCTTGTTAGTTTCTTACACATGGTCTTATTAGTTTTCACGCTCAGCAAAGTTGCAGAACGGCTGGGAGGGAAAATTAGTTTTTTTTTTGTTTGTTTGTTTGTTTTCTGATGAGAGGGCAGCCCACAGCTGGAGCGACAGCAAAGAGAATCAACATTTTAATGAGATGACAGTGTCAGGATCCTAGAGCAGGCAGATAAAAGCAAAGTAAAATAAAATCGAATGTTTTCATTTGTTTTTCTCTTGAATAAAAACTCAGCTCAGAAGCCAGTTTGTCAGAGCGAAATGTTCTAAGCTTTAGGATGTGGGAAAAAAACAAAACAAAATAGAAAACAATCTTTGCAATAAAACGTGAAGCCTCATTTCCACAATTCAAAACTGCATTCTCTCTCCATCTCTTTACACTTTGTTTAGCTGCTTTTAGTTTAAACATCAGAGTTTACACAGTGATTTCCCAGAAATATTCTCAAGCAATTAAAAAAAATTACTTTGAGCAGTTTTATCTGCACGAAGTGAACAAACTCTTGTGTCTTGGTAACAAAATGTAAATGTCTCAACAAACATTGGTTCTACTTGTTCTTGACTCAAACCATCTAAAATATGTGAAGGAAAATACTTGTTAAAAACATTTTGAATATGGCTTTAGCAGCTTCTAATAGTCACATAAATGTCTATCTCTTTTTTGTCTTGTCATAAAACATGTGACACACTTATCATAGCGTATTAACATCCATTTAAATGAACGGAGTAAACATCTTTTTTAATGGTTTAATCTTTGAGCATGAAGGTAATATCTATTTTCTTTCCCAGTTAATGATTTACCATTGTCAAAATTTTGGCCCACTTTGTTTCTGGGCAGAGCCGAGCTCATTCGTATCTCATAGATTTTTTTTTTCCAACCCATATAATGAAGAGCACATTGGTATTTTTGTTTTACAAAAAAAATTGGTGTGTGTACAAAAAGGACACCATTTGCAAACTTCAAAACTGTGAGATGTCACTTCATAAATGCACTAGTGTTTGAGATTAATCTGTTTGAATAGGATTTAAAAAGAAGCTAAAAAAAAAAAGGTAACAGTCTTAACAGTGGAAATTTTTTCTTTTTTTTTTGTAGCCTGTGGAAATTTTTGTTTTTATTCATTTCCCCTTGCTTTAATTAATAGTTTAAGTTTTGTACAATATGTTGGACAAATAATATGTTTCAGCTACTACCACACCACATTTTAGATCAATATCTGTAAAATTAACATATTTAGAGGCATTCGTGTGTCTGCTAAGGTTAGTTGGCTATGGCAGCCACTTTGAATTAAGTTGCGAAAATTAATCAACTGTGGATGCAGAGGCAGTGAGTCAATTCTGCAAATTTCATTAAAATAACTACAGTAGTTCATGATTTAATTTGGCAACAAACTCATGCAGACACTGGCAACAAACAAAATTGTTAGGCTATGTCTTTGAGCGACCTGCAATAGGTATTGCCCGTGGCCTTAAACCTTTTATTTTGTTTTTTTATACATGACCCACTTGTATCTGATGTTGAATAATCCATTTTGTAAACAATTATTTACTGTACTTAAGAAGAAACTTGTTTGAGATAAAGAAAATAATTAAACAGGAGACCAATAAAATAAATAATACCATCCCATATAAGTGTAAAATAGTTTTGATGTAAATACCCCAGCAGAAAAGTTAAGAAAAGTCATGTTTCTAAAAACTCATTAAAAAGCAATGCCTGCTTTTTGTTGTTCTGTTTAAACATCACTGCAGATGCAACACAATAATGAACAATGGCACAGATGCAGTGGCATTTTCATCTTCTTTTTATCAACTGAAAAAACATTGACATGGCACAGCCTTATCTTTTGAATTTAAGCATTTTCAGAGTATTACCTGTTCAAAAATCTAATCTAATTTTTGTTTTTTACATAATTTGACATTATTGTGCAAGAGGTTGAGTGAGGTCATAAGTTCATCACAGGGCCTCAATAATATCGATATAAAGAAAATCCACACTATATGGACAAAAACTCCTTCATGTTACTTTTTATGGCTGCATAGGGAAACAACTTTTAATAAATTATTAGTATCGTTCCATTAACTTTGAGTTCACAAACCCTGAGTATATCTCCTAAAATGAGTTATTTTATTGCTTTAACTGTCTATTCACCTTATGGCCACTCAGTATATGTTCTGGCAAGCCTTTCAAGCATCACACCAACACCCTGATGTGAGTGTTATTGTGCTGACTTTGTGCAAGTTTAATAACAGCAGTATTGGTCTTTAATAAAAACATTCTTCACGGAGACCATCCAGGCCACTGTGCATGCACAAATAGGCCTCCTGATCTCCAAGCCAAAAGAGACAACCTATAACTACATGCATAATTTATAGGCTCTTCAGAACTTTGTGTTTTATTATTTTAATGTGAAACATTGCACACATCCGAACTTGCTTTTTCACAAACAAATAGAAGTTCGCAAGATCACAAATACCTGTTCTTTCTGCACTGATTGCATTGCAGACACCAATTTCAAAGTTTTGTTTCACTTCATAATGGGTTTTGCTGGTTTTTATCAGCGCCAGCCATGAAAGCAATAAATTTGAATGGTTGCAGAATGAGGCGTGTGAGAGCAAGTAAACAGGAAGGTAAACAGGATGATGAAAACTTTATGGGGTAACATAACGTCTGCAATCAGTCAGCAGATTACACATTTACAGGTGGTAACAGTTTCTATTACAAAGGGTTGGATAGTGGTATTATATCCAGAAAGACTGAACCGTGTGCTGCTGCTGTGACCAAATGAAAGAATGTGTTAAAACTTAGGATTTGGAAATGTAGAACCTGAACAGAAGAGGCAGCAGGAGGAAGAAGGAAGTAAATCAAATATCAAGGAAGTTTATTTTCCCACTCTGTGCAAGGTTGTAAAGGAATCAAAACATATTACAAATTATTCCTTTCAAAAATCTAAAGCACATCAAGTGAAGTATAAGTTAATCCAAAACAGAACATTATAAGATGCACTTTGTTGGTAATGGAGAAATCTGACTAGTACTAGACTAGTTCTGAGTGATGTGGGTCTAAATAAAGGTTGTGGCAAAAGGATATCTGTGTAAGAAAAAGATATATTAACATTTAAATTAATAGAAAATGTTTACGTATTTTAAACAATTTATGGAATAAGTTAATCAAAACAAATGCTGTTTGAATGGTTTCCTTCTACAGACCAAACAGATACATTATACCCACATAGCAATATTGTTCTGGGACAGTTCTGGGACACACAATACACACTTGATGATGGCCCTTTGGTGATCCAGATAGGGTTTGCCAAAGGTGGTCCATGCATGGACCAGCACCATATAAACCAAACTACAACTGGGCCATTTGTGGCATGCCATTTTAAAAACAGTGCCATCATTGCCGGACCTGGCCCACATCTGGTTG
>JARVJO010000365.1:4516382-4532744 GCA_031762555.1 Cynodonichthys magdalenae | reverse complement strand
GAGTTTCCTCCGTAGGGTGGCTGGGCTCTCCCTTAGAGATAGGGTGAGAAGCTCGGTCATCCGGGAGGGACTCAGATTAGAGCCGCTGCTCCTCCATGTCGAGAGGAGCCAGCTGAGTTGGCTCGGGCATCTGGTTAGGATGCCTCCTGGACGCCTCCCTGGTGAGGTGTTCTGGGCAATTCCCACTGGGAGGAAGCCCAGGGGAAGGCCCAGGACACGCTGGAGGGACTATGTTTCTCAGCTGGCCTGGGAACACCTTGGGATTCCCCCACATGAGCTGGCCGAAGTGGCTGGGGAGAGGGAAGTCTGGGTCTCTCTGCTTAGGCTGCTGCCCCTGCGCCCCGACCCCGGATAAGCGGAAGAAAAAAAAACGGACGATGCAATTTAGAATATTTTTTCTTGAAAATCATGTTTATTGTATTGAGAGGTAGAAGTAAAGAATATGTCAGACAACATTTCCAATCTTACAGATGTTTCTGACAGCTGTGTGTCTGGACTGATGCAAACACTGTGGGGGTATCAAACAGTGGATCAAACTATTGATAGAGACTTAGTAGCATGGATTGGTGTTTCTGTCAACTCTTATAATTTTTCCATCTATAATAGATACTTTTTTTTCTTGATCTGCAATGCATCTGGGGTAATGGTGCACAACAACTGAGTTGTAAAGTTTAAACCTGACATTTTACATTTGTAGTCATGCTTAAGCTCTGTCACATTTAAATGATGATCAGCACCACTGCAGTTCTGTAACATCACAAGAGACAAGCTGGCTTGCAGGAAAACATGATGTCTCTGTCTGGCACTCTGTGATGATAATGGAACACCACCGAGCCAGACCACAAGACCTGTCCTGACTTCCAACTGCAGCTCTATAACATGTGCCAGCAGCATGGACGTTTAGATTTGTGCAGACATGTGCCAGTGAAATGTTGGCTGGTAGGTGAAACCTGAAGAGACTTAGATCTGGGTGTCCTTTACCAGACACGTGTTTAGTAGGGGTGCAACAATACATGTATCTGTATCGAACCGTTCAATACAGTGCTTTAGGTTCAATACACCCTTGTATCGAACAATACAGATTTAAAAAATGTATCAACTTGTCATCTGAAGATGCTCTGTGTTGAAAGATCAGTGGATCTGTGTTCGACTGCTCCACCTAAGCTTCATTGTTGAGCGCAGATCCACTGATAAACTTGTTGTTTCAGCAACATTTCATAAAAAAAACTGTACTTTTGAGGTTAAAGAAATGTTCAAAATTAATTCCAATAAATTACAAGTTAAGAAGGGCATGGAATTACTCTTTTTTGTATTGAAAAAATATCGAACCGTGAGACTATATTATCGAACCGAACCGAATCGTGAATTTTCTGTATCGTTGCACTCCTAGTGTTTAGGGATGATAATCGAAAGATTTTTGTGCCTAATTAAACTTATCATAAGTTAAAGAGAGGTATTATGCATTTTCCAGGCACATAGTTCAATTATTCTATACCACAATCCAGTAACTATGTTACCTTCAGTTGTTGTGAAAATTATGAAAATATCAAAAATGAATTTGACTTTGCATCATAGTTGGTAACACTATTTGAAAGGGACTGACATGATACTGTCATAAACATGACAAAACACCTGTCATGAACATAAAAGGAGGCCTCGTGAATGTTTATGACTGTTTTCATTAAGTGTCATTTGGTAAATTATGACACTTTTAATGCACAGTTGACATTGTTTGAAATGTCTTGGTTATGACAACTTGACATTAACCAATACAAAAATATCTTTATGACAACCTGACATTGGTACGATTTGATATTTATACTGAAATATAAATATACTAAAAAAGGCCAAAATATACTCTTTTATTGTATTTACACAGTCATGTGATTATATTGCATCATATACCGTATTTATTTGTGTATAATACAAACCCATGTATAATACAACCCCCACCCCCCCGTTTTTTTTAGCTCAAAATGCATAACAAATTAAATCTTCAAGCTACTTCTAATATCATACAGACTTCAAGATTTTTCTGCCTTTTCAGTCTTTATACATATCACTAAAATGATCATTTGACTGTTAATTTAATTTTACCAATATAAGTACTAAAGGTATTTTGACAACAAATATATATCAGCAAACTAAGATTTTGAGCCTTGTAGCAGCATCCTATGAATTCTGGCATCTTACAAATAGTCCACCAGGGGGCGCCAACACAAAACTCAGAGACTTCACATGAGATTTGGGCCATCTTCTGGTGGAAAAACAGATTACTGTACTTCGGTATTGCCTACTCGCGAGCGCCCTCTCTGGTGGGGAAACTGTTTTTGGGAAACAAACTTTTTCAGGACACTGGTAGACGGTAGCCATTACAATCGAACATGTGTTTGTTGTTGTTCTAGGAGTGGCCCGGTCGCACATTAATGCCAATTAGTTTGTTATAATTACCAAGCTGCAGGACTGTTTTCTTTTTTCTTTTTTTTTTCACATCATGTCGCCTGCTTGGGTTTGATATTACCTCGTTCGGAGTAATGAAGGCGTGTCAGAGGTAAGCTTGCTTCAACCACTTTTTGGGACACGGTCTCATTTCCGAACTCAGGCATTTTGTGAATAAGGCTAATATTTCACTTAAAATACATGAGAAAAAACATTGATCTAAATATAGTACAACCCCCCAACTTTGTGGATGATTTTATGGATTACATTTTTCATTTTGTACTTGAATAAATACGATAATTTCTTGGTTAATGTAAGGTTGTCAAGACATTTTAAACAATGTCAACTTTACATTAAAAGTGTCGTAATTTACCAAATGACACTTAATGACAACAGTCAAAAACATTCACAAACCGTATGTGTAACTCAGTTATGTAACCTAAACTAACATGCAGATCAAACTACATTCCTCATAATAGAGAGTGGTTGTTTTTTTGACTCACATGAGAAGGTGCATGAAGGTGTGAATTAGTGGCAAACTGACTGGGTATCAGCTCAATGCTGCACTGTAAGTTTTGGAGAGCTGAAATCAGAGACCTCCTCCTTCGTTTAGGTCGACCCTACAATTGATGATGTCATTTCGACCTGCAGAAACTGCTTGTGGAAACGTGTCAGGGAATGACACCAAGCCAATTTGCTGAAAATATGAACTTTGTATTCAACTATTTTGATGCAGTGGGAACAATGTATTTTATGTGGGTCAACAAGTACCAGTTGGACACCTGACCATAAATCCTCCAGTGACTACCTTGTCAATGTTCTCCCAATTTTGACAGAACTGTGTGCTCTGGGGTTCATAAATATTATTTAATTGTACTGATTTAAAATTATCTCACAAACACAAGTAGTGAAGCAAATTTAGACACTTTTTATATCAATTCCGAAAGCTTTACTTTTTATTCTGATGAACTTTACATCTCATCACTCATTTTGACAACATCTGATGTCTTCTTTCACTTCTGGTCTGCATCAGGTTCAGATGGTACAACGATAATGTTCAATGGGATAAAGAACTGAAGGAAGCAGTCCTTCAGAGAGAATGCTTCCATTATGTATGAACACAGACTTCAAAGAGTCCAAACCACCAAAAGGACAAAAACGGATCAAAGTCACATTTGACAAAACCGTATTACACACTCCTTCAGCACGTGCACTTTGAGCTCCAGGACTTCACATCTTCACAACACAAACACATCCAAAGTATTTGTTCAAAAAATCAAATGCCTGAATAATATGTGGAAAACCTTTTAATTTCTCTGTTGGATGTTGATTTTCAGATGTAAAAATTCCATCTCACCTAGAGCATCATTGGCATCATTCATCATAACAGAATACCTATTTAATAGTGTCCAGACTAAGACAAGTCTCTCACTGAAGGAAGGAAAATGACCTCATTTTTCAGGTGACCCAGGCCTTAATTACAATACTGAAATATTAGCTGTAAAAACATTATGTATCTGACTGTGTTGTATCAAAACAAGGCGTGTAATTAGACAATCCCTCACAACAACTTAATCACAGTAAGAACAAAAGATAGTTATAAAAATAATCTAAACGTCTCAAGCATAAATATGCATGTACACATGAAAAGCATTTTAGACTCAACAGAAATTAATGTATTTTACTTCATATTTATTTACTGAGAAAGAAAGGAAAACAATTATTTTTGTTTTAGTCATAAAATAACAGAACTATATGACGTAGAAGCTCTAATAAAAGCTTGTAAAACACTTATTTTAGTCCATGCTACAGAAACAGCTGTAACTTTTGTTTCTGTTTCTGGTTTAAAGTAACGCTTCAAATCTGATGGTCATTCCAGATGGATTTTAATCACTGATAATGTCAATGATAAGCAAATTAGAACCAGTCAGGACAAAATTTAACAGCTGAAAATATACTTACAAGTTAAATGAGGTGAGTTATCATAATCATTGATTAGTTCTGGCTCACAACATAAAGATTCAAATGAAAATTAAACCTCCACTGTGCTTCTCTGTAACTAAAATGATAATAATCAAAGTTCCTATCATGAAATTGCAGGATGTGATGTGTATTAGACATGGACATTAAACCAGTGGCTCCCTGAGGAAGGAACTGAGGAGTTTGAGGCGCAGAGAGAGAAATGACATGAAAATAATGTGAGATGAATTAGAATTGAATTTAACATTCAAACCATAACTCTGTCAAACCTGCTGCAACTTTTTAAAAACTCTGCTAGATCTGAGACCATCATTTTCCTTAGTAATATACTTGAGGCTCTATTAGAAAAAATATTCTAAAAGTATAAAAATATGACACTTTAAATCAAATATATTTACATAAAATTAGCCTTGAGTTTATTATATTTCTCCACACAAGATACAAGTTGAAACTTATATTTTTTTTTTTCTGTCGACTAGGAGAGATTTTACATTTGTTCTCATTTGTTCTGCTTCTGGCTTTAAAATCTTTTTTTTGAGTTAGGGTTGTTTTATATGATCTTTTATCTTAAGTTTTCATGTTTTTAAATAATTCCAGTTAAGTTTAGACTTGTTTCTGTTTTTCTCAACAACTAAAATCCTTTTCAACATTAAATCCTTTTGGGCTTTCTCCAAATGAAGAAAAAACACGGAGGCAACAGAAAATATTAAAAACTGCAGTCTGGGTGACTCATTTTATTGGTGGTGTCTTTTTGATTGCTGTGTGATACTTAGATTAGGTCCTGCTATTGTGCGATTTGTTTTCTTGTCATGACTTTTGGAAGGATTTATTGGAACCAAAGTCATCATTAGTTCCAGCTGTCACTCTCCTGTGATGACATGTCAGAGTGCCTGCTGTGCTGCAGTTTTACTAATGTGGTCGAGGGTCAAAATCTATGTGCTCCAGAGAGGATTCCGATCACTGACTCGTGCCAGTGGTAACATTCTTCTTACATTCTCTACCGCTTTTTTAAATAATTGCTGCTGAGTTTAAAATATTTTGCAAACGTAAGTGGCCGCACTTTGAGCTCCGGCCATGATAGACATTTTTTTCTTTGTTCTAGAAATTAAATTAGCATCTTTCACATTTATAAAGGTTGTTCACAGAGCTTCATCATTTGTTTTTATTCATTTGCACTCAAACAGCCCTTCTTATTATACATCTGAAATCTGTGTGTGCAACATGCTTTGTCTGCTGTCAGTGGGATATTGGAGGTATAGTTGGGTTTTAGTGTCTTACCTGCGAACACAAACACACAGGAAATCAGACAATCAATCAACCAAACTAATGACTGGAAGATGACTTCTGTTGTGTTGAACAGCTTATTTCTAGATTTTTAATCTTGATCTCTCCATGAACAGCATTAGGGGTAAATATATTTATTTATTTACAGGTGTGTGAAATAATAGTGAATAAAAACAGTATTTTAATGGTGTAAAATGTTGGAAAAACTGTAAAATAGTGAAAGTCCAGCAATGGTAAATCACAAGACTTTAAACTTAGTAAAGAACTTGAAATGTGAAAAATCAGTCAAAAAGAAACAGTTTCACATCTTTTTCATGTTAAGAGTGAAGTAAAAATATGAAATCATGTGTTTTAAAGTGCCTGTGACATCAAATTATTGTAATAAACATGAATACATTTTTGGAAAGATAACATTGATAACATATTGTAAAAAAAAATCACACTGCTGAGATGAATAGTTGCTGAGATATTTGTGTGTGAATTAACAGGAAGTGATGTCAAAGGGGAACGTCTGAATGGGAACAGAGCATTGCTACAATAACTAACAACACAGACTGTGGAGAAGAATCTGATGTTTCTTTAGATGATTTTTAACCACTATCATAGAGAGATGAAGAAGGGTAAGAGTTCAAAAAAATGTATAAATAAAAAAAGACCAGGGAGTTCCTTTTCTTAAAGAGTTCCCCTTTGATGTCACTTCCTGCTTCACTTTTACTGAGCCAAATTCAAAAGAAAACATGCCAGTTATGTAACATAATGTGTGAACTCTGTGTATTATGCCAAGTTTCTTAAATATAAAGGTGTTTTCTTTGACTTTTTGTTTTGGATGGATATGTTTGTCACAGGCTGTGACAGGCAAGTTGAAACAAACACTAATAAGTTTTGGTATAACTGTTTTGGTTGTAGTTTGGTTTTGTCTTTTAAACGTTATGTAAAGTCAGTTTTTGAAAGTAAGGAGAAAAAAAAGTTGTAAACACCTGAAAAAAGTCACATTGATTTGTTTTGTTGTTTTATTTTAGGAGTTGTGCTGAGAGAAGTATTGACATCAATATAAAGATTCTGTTGGCCGACTCTTCCACACTTTCAGAGCAGTTTGGGTGTAAAGAAATAAAAGGTCAAGTGAGAGCCACAGCTGCTAATGAAACTCTTGTTTTCACCATGCAGACTTTTTGAGTGAGCACTGTTTCTCCTGTGTATATTACCTTTTTCGGCTCCTGCTTCATCTCTCCTTTCCATTAGCAGATAACGAGGACTTTCGGGGAGGAAAGGCAGGACACACAGCTGCAGCACTGCTGGAAACGCCAAGAAAGAGAACAGAAAAATCCACCTGGACTCCTGCATTCAGAGCATAAACAGAAGAACTGCATCAAAGCTCCAGACACAAAAGAATTGTGTCTTACCAAATACAGTACATGAATCCCACAGCTGTTATATAACATTTGGTTATTTGTGTTTCCACAGAGCAGCACAATAATATGTAACGTGCAGTTGGCTGCTTGTGCTCCTTTAGGTCAGACGCTTTCAGTGTGAACGTTCCTCTGCCGGTCTCTGTTTATTGGCAGATGAAATAAAGCAGCTTTGCTTTATTCACTGAGAGCAAGCGAATGTCGCGCTCATCAGATAATTAATTCACAATTAATTAACAAGATAATTCAGAGGCGGCCTATTCGGTGAGTTTCACCACAGGAGCTGCGAGCTGACAAGGTTCAGTATTTCAGAACAGTTGTGGCATGCCATCATATAAACAGTGCCATCATTGTCAGGCCTGGCCCACATCTGGTTGACAAACCACTTGCCATGCCAGCAGTGCCAGCCAGATCTGGCCCACCCCTGTCTACCTTCTTTGAATTGGAATTATGGCTTTACCAGTCTGTCAAATAATTTTAGGAGATTTTTGACCTTCAAACAGTCCCAAACAGCACCAGTTTGTAGATTGATGTGCTGTCAAGTTTAAAGTTTATAGCAAAAACAAATGTACTTTCATACAAAAAAACCTGTAATTGAAAAGTTTTTAGCATGCATAGTTTCATCTGCATTAGCAGATATATGCTTTCTGATCTAAGCTGAGCAAACAGAAGGATGATAATTGTGATTATTCAGACGCTTGGAATGAGGTGCCCTTTGGATAGAAAATGTCAGCTCCCAACCAATTAAAGTATGTTTGGGATTACGATGCCTAACCTTTACAAGTGTTGTAAAAAAAAGTTGTAAAATGTTTAAAATGGTGAAATAACTTCTCTAAATGTCTACTAATTATCCCATCTTCACAAGTTTATGTATGTTGTCTGTCTATTTTGTCAAAAATGTCATCAGACTATGATGGACACTACTTTTGCTGTATACTGTATTTAAATATGTAGCAAAAAAATTATAAGCATTATAATCAATTAATAATTCAATTTAAAATAGTTAACCTGTTTCTAAAACACTTACAATAATGTGCAATAAAACAAATGCAAAATTAATTTCTAAATAATGTTATAATTTAAAGTTTAGTTATAAGGGAAAGGTATTCTGTACTTTCCAGGCACATAATTCAATTCTAGTAAATATATCAAGTAAACACTCCAACTTCAACACGTCTTCACAACAATGCTTCGGGGGAGGGGTGCTCTGTGGAGCGGGAGCTCAGCTGCAAACTGAGCACGAGGAAGGAGCTTTGTATAAATAGGTGGTGCTTTGTACCAGAGAGCATTTAGGCAGCTCCACATGGCTACCACAGAATATTCAAAAATTTCTCAAACATTCATGAAAGAGTAAAAACAACACTCTGTGTATGCTTTTGATGAGGGAATGACATTCTGATGAAACATGATATAAATCTAAAAAAATAAATAAATTTAGCATAATATATTAATCATAATCTGGTCAGAAGTAAGTTTTTTTTAACTATAGTGAAGTCATAAGAGACAACAGGTAAGATATTTACTGTTTATAAGCTTTTCATGAAACGTCTTGAAAAGATCTAAACTACTGCGATAAATTTGAAAACATGCTGAGCTTTGTCTTTGTTTAAAATAGCTTAATAACTACAACTTATTAGGAATTTCCTCTCAAGACAGACACACAGTCCACCCATCCATCCATTTTCTATTCTCACTTTTGGCAATATTATGTAAACCTGAAAAAAAAAAAAGAAAAACTTTTATCACATCCATTTTTGTACTTTTAGGAAAATATTTATTTAGCACATTCATATATATATTTACATTTACATCTTGTATATATCATATCACGCTATAACTTTTCTCCATAAATATGCATGAACAAAATCAATATGTTGTAAAGAAAATATGTTTGCAATCATCCCTAAGAGTAAAATGACAAAAAGGAGAAACTAGAATGAGTGTGACAAATTCTACTTGTAGAGCCACTAAATTATATTTCTCAGTAATTCTCTGAGATACTCAATAAAATGTTTAAAAAAAAGTCTGACTGATAACGCTGGATGGTTTCCAGTGGTGATAGCTCAGCTTCTCTCAGTGGTTTTAGTGCATTTATCTGCCAATGAACTGCATGTTAAGTTTGCTGATTCTAAGCAGCAGACTATCTCCTACTATAAGGAGATAAAGTGCTTGATTAAATGAAACCTCTCCCCATCTGACAGGCAGAGAATCTGCTCTGCAAGCATTGATTTCTGTGCTCGGCTCAAAGGAGCTCAATCTTTTGTCTTATTACTTTTTTCTGATAAGAGGCGATAGATTTTTTGATACTGACAAAACCATTTTTTTTCCTAAATCAGACATGCCAAGTAAGTCTTAATCCATGAAAAATGATCACTAAGTGCTTTAATGACTTCATTATTTGTTTTGAACGCCTTGTTTTTAGTTTCCCATCCCGTTCCGTCATGCAGTATTTACCTCTAAGTCCCTGAAGACACATGATTTATGCTTAACAACTCGTCCATTTGTAACCATTTAATTCAAGATACCATCATTTTTCATTCACAATGCTCTGTGTTCTCTCCATATTTTACTGTATTGACCACCCTATGTTGGTTTTCTGTCAGCTCCCTATCATAATACAGCACTCACACACAAGAACTAATTTATCAAATTAGATACTGGTTGATAAATATGCACTGAAAACTATGTTTGACTAATTGTAAGGTAGTTGCATAGTTATTGGACTTGGAAGGAAGTCTGAAAGGCGTGACTGACACAAATATGCAATGCAGTCAGCAGTATAATATAAATAACCCCTTTTTGATATCCACTAATTGTGGCTTCTAATTGTCTCATTAGCTCTGATCATCCCTGATGGTCAATTAGAACCCATGAAGCCCGGCTTTGAACAAGAGTGTTGTTTAAACTAAACAAAGCAGACATATTATTTGACTCATGTTTTCTACAATTCAGTGGTTCTCAAGCTGTGGTGTTTGGCCCCTAGAGGGTCATTACAGAGTATATTTGTTTTGGTTTAGTTTTTAGGCCTAAAATTTAACACCGTAGATCAATTTTTGTCGTGAACTGGGAAAGTGACAAAATAATCGACAGTTTGAAGAGGGACTTGTCAGCTGGAGCCCGACGTGTACATAAGTGAAAACTCCAAGACATGAGAGCATGACATGGAGCTCTAACCTGAAGTAAACAGGAGGATCAGACAATGAACTGATTAAACCAGGCAGCACTGAGGAAGATGATTATTGAATATGTTGATTACAAATGACAGACAGGTGTGTGGACGGCTGGAAGCAGGGACAACTGAGAAGATTAATGAGCTACGATGTAAAAAGAACAGGATTCAACACTATTTATACACAGTAAGACATACAAATATCAGATTATTACAGACGCTAAGTAAAGACTCAAACTGTGACAATTAGAGTAAATTAGCTGTCCTTAGAGAAAATAACAAAATAGTGGGACAGTACATTAGTTGAACCAATGACAGTCAACCACAAAGATGGTTGGTTTAAACACTCTGCTGTCCTAATGAAAATGTCAGTTTATAGATTTGCAATGTAAAAAAACATACAAGCCGGAGTTTTTTATGTCAACTCGCTCCTAATTAAATTACTGTTGTTGTTCTTTTTTTAATGTCTGCAGCTAAAACTGATCCCACAACCAGCAGTAGCATTAATGCAATCACAGGTATAAATGTGCTGCTTTTTTTCACAGAGTTCATGAGCAACTGAGAAAAGAAATATGTTTTTTCATTCGCATGATTAAAAGTTATAAATGGAATGACTTTTGTGCAAATAGTTTAGCTAAAACTGTATTTTCCTTCGAGCCATGCATTTCCATTACTCTGCCTCTTACTTGAAACATGAACATTCCTCTTCCATTATTATAATGTTTCTGTATAAAAAGAGAGAGAGGTCGAGAAAAAGAAGGCAAAAACTTCCAAACAGAATGTACACAAAGAGACCGCCTGAGTTTGTAAAAAAAAAAAAAACCTCACGCCACCAGAATCTCAGCAGTTAGAAAACTGTATGTGGGTATCTGCTGGGATCAGAAGAAAAGCCTATCATCCCGCTGCCTGCAGCTGTTTGTGATGAATGTCACCTTCTCCGTAAGCCTATTTTAGTGATGGTCTGTCAGGAGCGCAAACTGACAGGTGGTCCTTGCAGATGTGTGTTGTCAAATTCTTAGAAACATAAAGCAGCACAATTTATATTTGGAGAGGACTACGCTGAGATTCACATCTAAGAGGAAGGAATAATACGGAACTCAAGACTCTGACCACAGGTCTGAAATCTAGTTACAAAGTTAGTATGTGTTAGGAGAAGAGTTTGCTATTTTGAAAATAAGATTAGTATGATTGGCCTTTAAAAATTGCACTTTTGGGTCAACAGTGCACACTTTTAGCCCCCATTACTCTGGATGTCAACTGTGTTACAGTGTTCAAAAATGACCCAAAACATGGATATTCTTTGTGTGGTTAAGTCTTTGGGCATGGATTTAGAATGCAGTCAGCACCTATCACAAGTAATTGAGGGTCTGAGGACTCACACACACCACTATGGTGTAGTAGTCAAGAGTTTAAAGCATGCTGGCTTCATGCTGAGGCTACAACTTTTGCCAAAGGTTGCATTTTACAGTGCAGCTGCTATGTTCATCTTGTTTGCATCAAGTTTGCGCCTCACCACATTTCTGCAATGACAAATCTCTCCATGTAACGACGAATACTGTAACACACTCAGTCATTAGAGATGGGATAAATGGCTCTGTGAAGGGATCCGGATCTTGACAAACCATTTGTTTCATAGAGTTGTTCGATTTTGAATGAGTGCCGTATGTGATGTCATTCTGTCATGTGGGTGGAACCATGTGTTTTGTCAAGCAGAATCCCCCTCCCCTTTTACCCCTGAGCTGCTGTATTCCACCCCACTGCCTGTTTTCTGTGAAAAAAGCAAAAGAGGAATGACCGTCTCTGAGGTAAGACCCGACCCCCAAGGTCTGAGGCAGACATGAGAACAACCGGAGCCAAAGACCCTGAGAGGGACCCCAAGCGCAGAGCCCCCAAGGGCAACAGCACAGGAACAACCGCTTACCCACTCCCCAGAGTGGAACAGAGAAGAGAACCTTGAGAGCCCCCCCAGCGACCCCTTGCAGTAAACCCCCGGGGCCAGCAGCGATGAACTCACAGGCCCCACCAGTACCCGCTGCGCCGGAGCAGATCAGGCCACGGACACAGAGACCCAGGACCCCAGGGCGCACTACCCCCAGCCAAGGCCCGACAGGGCCAGAGGACCCAAGCCCCACCAGGCAGTCACTAGAGTATCAGAAGTCCACCTCATACATGCCAATATCTGCTAACAGCAATGAGGATCACCTGTTCATCTTAACCAGCAGCTGTGGACTGAAGCAGTTCTAGGGGATACAGGAGTATACTCTACAAGAAAATGTTGTTAAACATCTATGCAAAACTGTGTGTTTTCCAGCCATTTAATGTTTTTCTAAATTCTTAGGATTAATAAAACAACATAAAAGCAGCACTTCATGAAGGTAGAACACTGAAAACCAGACTTTAAAATGAACTTTATCTGAGATCATAACTGAAACTTCCATTATCCTTTTATTTTCCATTTACACACTGAGCATCATAAGTTAGACTTGACTGCATTAAATTATACTTGTATCACAAACTATCCTCTGAACCAAATAACACCTCATGTAGTAACAAAACAGCTGAGAAACCCACAGAACAAGTTACCTTCATTAACCTGATTAACCAGTGATTATTCTACAGACTAAATCAACTATAACCTGATTAAAAAATTATATAACGTATCATGTAGCTGCATCCAGATGCAGTCTGAGAGTGTTGTGCCAGGTAAAGGCTTGATCATGATCCAGACATGGGGTATGATGTCAGGTTTTAATTTGATGCAAGCCAAACATGTTCTAAACACAGGTCATGGGGAGGTGTCATTATCCAATGTGAGGAGGCTAACAGTAAATAAGGTTTTTAAACCTGATCAAAGTCTTACAAAGAACTTTAAATACTGTTTCTCATTTGTACAAAAGCTACTGTTTTGTGCTCTTATGCACTCTGTAGATGCAGCAATCTGTGTGTGGTTTCACAACAGCATACAGCAAAAACTAAATCAGTGTGGGGTTCAGTATGTTGCCAAAGGCAGCTCAATACGTAGAAGAGCTGGGGAACAAGCTGTCAGCTTTCTGATTAAAACACAAGATCTCTACCACTGAGCTATGGCCAACCCCATGGCGGCCTTAAGGATGAGCAACAGATTCACAATTAGGGGTAAAGGAAAGTTTATATTTTACACTTTGGTTAGACAAAATCCTAAACTGATGGAGAAGAAACACTTTGGCTTAAAATAATAAATGTCCAACAAATCTTTTCAACTTACAGATTAACATTAGGCCATACTTGGTGTTCAAACCTTACAGTCCATTTCTTGATGTTAAGAGATCTGGACAGACTCTAATGGAACTATGTAACAAATAGTTTGATGAAAACAGAACTTGGAGGGGGGAATACAAGCAACAAAAGACCAGTCTGCCAGTTGTTATTTATTACTTTCATGTTGAAGTTGAACAGAACAGAACTCTTAAAGTTTAAGTGTTTAAGAGAAACATCATGTAACCAACAGTCCAGATTCAAATATTGTGGAGACAAAAGATTGTCTAGCAGGAAAAAAAACCCACAATACTATTGCAAAAACAGACATTACAAAATGCTTGCAGAAGATGTGTTAAAGCACCATCTCTGAACAGATGGTTCTGTAAGCCTACATATCAAACAATTTGATGGGATGATTCAACTCCCACAAGATTACAGGTTGGATAAGTGAGGAGATCATACAATATGTGAACGTATACACACACATGAAACCACTCTGAAACGTAGCTCAACTGAAGTCCGTGTTTACTTATGTATTATTGTTCCTAAAGGGATGACACAAGTTTTCAAAAGTTGTCAGTTTGTGTGTTTTTTTGGCTGTTTTATGGTAGCATTTTGTTTTAACTACTAGGTTTTCTTTGTTCTTTGTTATTTTCTGTGTTCTGTCCCTCTGTTTCCCTTTACACTCAGTTTGTTTTTCCCAGAACTTTTCTTCAGTTCAGCTCCTGCTTCTCGGTCCTGCCACACCGCTCTCACTTGTTCCGTTTTATTGAGTTAAGTTGTCTCCATTTTTCTCACTAGCCCCTCAGCTGAGTTAGGGTTCTGTTATAAACAGTTAACAGTTAACATTATACTTGTTTTAGATTCATATTAGAAAGACCTCACTTTGGATAAAAACTGTTTCAATCTGACAAGATTGACGACCTAATGTTAGTCTGACCAAAGTGGATTGCTGGAATATTAAAGTAACTCTAGTTTTAAAATTTTGCACACTTTACAAAAAGGCTCCCCTGATAGATAGCTTCTAAATAGTTTATAGATAGGTTATTAATTCATCTGTAAACGCTTTATAAATCTTTAATAAGTGTTTATAATGCATAAATAAGGGACAAGAAAGAGACAGAACTATCCAGTTTCTTGCCAAATAGTGAGCCAAATCTGTTCAGGTACATATTACATCTAAAGGTGCTATATTAAACATTTCAGACTAGGAAGCCTTATAAATAGTGTACTGTTTTACACTTCACAATAAGGCTCCATTTGATAGTTGTGGATATGTATAATGCAATAATACAGTACAAAATTATATGTAAAATATGTGTTTCCAATACATTATTGTGTTTACAAGTTAGAAACCTAGTCTGAAATGTTTTATATAGCACCTTTAGATGTAATATGTACATGAACAGATTTGGCTCACTATTTTGCAAGAAACCTAACAGTTTTGTATTTTTCTCATCCTTAATTAATGCATAAAAAACACTTATTAATGATTTATAAGTGTTTACAGATGAATTAATAACCTACCTATAAATGTTTTATAAGCCATTGATAAGGGGAACCTTATTGTAAAGTGGTACCAAAATAAATTAAGTTGTGCAAAATTGATGAATATATAATCTTAAAACTGGCATTTGCCTAGTTCAATATGACATTTTTGAAATGTGAATTATTTTAAGATGCCAGCAATCCACTTTTTTTCAGTGTCAAGTCAAATTTGTTTCTCCAACTTGAAGTTGTTCAAAGAGCTGTCTGCAACAGGTAGCACATAACCTTTTCACAGAGCCCCACTTCAAAAGATCTGAACTATTACTTTCAAGTCATTTGCAGAAACAGCAAATACTCAGCTGTGCAGATGGATAACATACTTGCATGCTGTGCTGCTAAACTGCAGAAACCTCAAAGCACATAATCCCTGCACATACACAATGTCTCTTGTGTGTAAAAGCTTTCAAAAGTATATGAAAGAAAACAATTTTTCTACATTTAAAAGAACGTGCCGGTCTCTTTGCCCCTCTCTAGACCTCTCTGAAGCTGGGTGTGATGGAGAGCAGAGTATAGATAAAGCTCATTAAGGCTGCTGAATTGAACCTTTGTCTTCGTCTGAGTCTTGCTGATGGACTCAAAATCTCATGGGTTATTAGTGACAGACTGGTGAAAGGCCTGCTCCTGTAAAGCCCAAATAAACATGCTTCTCCACAGGGAGAAGGTCGGCCACTGAGCACGAAGGTTAGATTAATTATCATTTGTCACGGCTTATCACAATTTTGCAGTCGACAACAAATGACATCTTGGACC
This sequence comes from Cynodonichthys magdalenae, assembly GCA_031762555.1. Taxonomy (NCBI): domain Eukaryota; kingdom Metazoa; phylum Chordata; class Actinopteri; order Cyprinodontiformes; family Rivulidae; genus Cynodonichthys; species Cynodonichthys magdalenae. The sequence goes on along the minus strand of JARVJO010000365.1, from coordinate 4,516,931 downwards.
AGCTCTCATTAGCAGGAGCCATCAAGGAGAGGGAGCCCGATAGGGTCACAGAACCACCAGCCATGCACAACACACACACACAAACACACACAAAACCATGTCAGTGCATTCATCATACATCATATTTCACATAAGGCTGTGATGCATTGATGAAATGACACAGAAGATTCAAGTCACAGAATAAGAGTAGTTTTAGGAAGATATAAAACTCTATGTAATATTTATGAAGTTGGTCTGCAGGTTCCAATTAAAGCTGGCCAAATCAGTATGTGTAAACTCCTCACATGCTAAAATTAGATCAAAATAAGAAGGTAAAAGCACTAGGAAAAAATTTGTTCAAAGACATTTATATACAGGTCCTTCTCAAAAAATTAGCATAATGTGATAAAGTTCATTATTTTCCATAATGTAATGACAAAAATTAAACTGTCATATATTTTAGATTCATTGCACGCCAACTGAAATATTTCATGTCTTTTAGTGTTTTAATACTGATGATTTTGGCATACAGCTCATGAAAACCCAAAATTCCTATCTCAAAAAATTAGC
>JARVJO010000365.1:4496011-4510071 GCA_031762555.1 Cynodonichthys magdalenae | reverse complement strand
TCTCTCTGCTTAGGCTGCTGCCCCCGCGACCCGACCCCGGATAAGCGGAAGAAAACGGACGGACGGACGGATTTAAACAAGTTTGATTTAAATGTGTCAAATGAAACAAACTTCATAAATTATTTTGTATAAACTAAACTGAATTACTTGTTAATTAATGCAATTCATTTAAATTTGATCAACTCTTCTCTTTTTACAGTACATTAAGGCTTTCATTTTTCATCTGCTGTTTCTGCTTTTAGACAAGGTTTTGTTAAATGATTAAAGACACTTTACCTTGTGAATTATGACTCATCCATGGTTGCACTCGGTAGAAAAGTAGGTGATTCTGCACAAATCAACTCACCTTCCTAAAACTTTAATGGTTGTGGTGACTGACAGAGCGCCGAGAAGACCTCCGATGGCAAATATGGACACCGTGACGGACCAGAGAAGGGTGGCTGTCTCTGCTGGAAGAGGCTCCCCGTATCTCTCCATCCACGTCTCATTGTAAAAAGCTTTGATGTACTACAAAAAAAAAGGGTAGAAAGATATAAATTACTAAAGCCATTAAAAAGTTTCACAAAAGGTCAAGCAGCATCAGGAAAAGTTGAAGCCATCTCTTTATTCTTTGTACTTTGTTTCAGAACAGACAAACTTTCTTGGAGTGTTTTTAATGTGCTTTTGATCAATACATCTCTAGGCTTCTTCAGAGGCTTTTATTGTTTTTTTTCAGTCATTTTCAGTTCAGTCCTCATGGCTGACCATGACAGCATATTGTGTGATGAGAGTTTAAAAATTGAAAGGAAAAGAGCAAATATTAAAAAAGTAGAAGAAGAAAGTGTCAAGCCTAAAAAAAAACCTGTCTACAGCAGATGAACTGTATCTGAAAAGTTATATATTAAAGACAAAGGAAACAATCCAGCAAAGAGCAGAACTATCTTCATCACGATGTTGGTGAGCAAATATTTTATATGTCAAACTGTGATCTTTGATATTTTTGATGTATTTCAGAAGAGACATGGTAACAAAATGTGTTTTTGAGAAAGTCAGCAGGAAACAATAATTAATATCCATCCATCCATTATCTATACCTGTTTCTTCCTTTTTTAAGGGTCACAGGGGACAATAATTAATAATCCATTTTAAAACAGATTAATGTTAGTTGTTATGTAGTTTAATCCTTGATTTTATCAGCTTTTATGAAAACAAACCATCCCGTAAAACAGGCACCAGGACTGAAAATAAGTGAAAAAGCAGCCATTAACTAAGAAAACAATATTTAAAGACTCCCAAAATGCCTGAAGAACGTTTGATCAAGACCAAGGCCAAGAAGCATTGTTCCAACAAAGAAATCCTCAACCAAACACAAATTTCTTTACTGAGTATAATACATGTTTTAATGTAATCTGCTAAAATAAGTTTTCACTACAGTCAGTCATCAGCCACCAAGTCAATCAACATTCTAGCTGAAGTTTCCTCACCATGTAAAAGTATCTTTTATTTTATTGCTGCAACAATTCTGATTACTCGTTCTAAACTATGCATCACTGCTGAATGTTACTGAAAACTATTGAAGTCACAGTCATTATCTGTCTCAGCAGTAAGGCTTATAAGCATCATGCATACCAGCTGTCAAAGCTGCCTTTAATGTTACTGTAGAGATCCAGAAACATACAGCTACCAACCTTGACTTCTGAAAAAGAAATATGACCTTATCATCTGCTGCAACAAAAGTCTGTGTGTGCTAAGCTGCCTATATGTTCATTACTGCCCAGCATTGTTCTGTGAAGGCAGCGGTCTGTACGTTCACATAATAACTAGAAACCAGCTCGTTATCAAACAAAACAAAGGTTTTGTGAAAAATACGTTTTTCTGAGTGCTGACAGTTTGGCTGCAGGTCATTGATCATCTCCTCTCTTTACCGAGTCAGCCTTGATTTCTGAGAGGAAGATTTACAACGATTAATTGAAAACACACTGCCATAAATATAGATTTATACCACTGACAGAAATCCTTCCCTGTATAACATAATGTTTCTCTCTTTCTCTCTCTCTCGCTCCACTCTGCTGCTCAATCAGTGATACTTTACCTACATAAAGCGATGCACATGCTGGCAGAAGAAAAAGTTGATTAGAGAGTCATTTAATGCAGAGTAAATAGCATCTAATTCCATTTAGTGTGCAATATCTGAAGAGCATATTTATTAGAATTCACTGATTTTCTGAGGATACATTTCTGACACTTCATATAATATTTATTTTTGAAAAAAGGCTCACTGCTGGAGATGGACCTGCTGAGTGATGAGAAGAAATCTGAAGATTGGTTTAAACATGCTGTGATGTGATGTGCGGCGTTAAGAGATTATTGTTGTTTTAGTGGTTTGTTACTAAAAAGTGTGATTAAACCCTTTGTAAAATGGGGTATGATGTGTGTGTGTGTGTGTGTGCATGTGTGTGTGTGTGTGTGTGTGGATGTGTGTGTAGTATATCTTTCTGTAATGTCTTTTCACCATAATTAACCCTGGCACTGCCTATTCCTGTCTCTGCCTTACAGCTGAGCACAGTGGCTCGGAGCAGACAGTAAGCTCCTCTGTGATCATCAGATTGTGGCGTGGCGGGAGAACATCCACTAAAAGAGGCTCCGTTTGTTTTTTATTCATTTTTAAAGACAGCAGCTGCAGTGGCAGGAACCCTACAGTGGTGGACAGAAGGCAGCGCTGCATTAATGATCAACTTAAGTTCCTGGTGTGGAGGGGGTAGAAAAAGACTATGAAGGAGAATAAAACATGGATCATTCAGCATGCTGATAGTTAGCTGTATTCACAGAAGAGCAGTGGCTGCAACTTCAAAGGGATAGTTTAGCTCATTTGAAGTGGGGCTGTATAAGCTACTTAATACATCACGTACAGGAGAAGCTGGTTAGATACCTAAAGTTTTGAATAATAACACAGAGAGTATACAATATGTGGGTCATGTAAAACAGGGAGTAAAAAAAGTTTTAAAATATATATATATTTAAAGGGGTAGTTGAATGAAGTGGTGTTCAGTGGAGTTGCCATTAGTAATCATTATCTTACTTGTAGCTAAAATTGTTCAGAGGCAAAAGTTCTTTCAAAGCAGATGAGCTAACGGCTAATCCAACAAGCCTTAGTTTTAAAGCTGAATCCAATCTCATAAATATAGCAGTTCAAAAGCTATTTTATAAACCTTTACATCACTTTTGCTTTAGATGGTTATTTACGTGGTTATCTGTGGTATATTAGCAACAATTTTCTGTGTGAAATTTATGTTGCAAAATGAAATGTGTTGTGCTAGACTTTTTGTTGTCTGTCATTTTGATTGACAGAGTGAAAAAAATCCCGTCATAATATAGTTTTACTCGCCATCATTTATTTAAAATGATAATTAAACATTCAGTACCATTTATTATCATACATTTCATCTGAACAAGCTGAAGAAATAATCCAAAGCCAGATGAACAGATGTACGTTTTTCTCCACAGTAACAAAACACTAACTGTGGTCTTAATATATATATATATATATATATATATATATATATATATATATACATAAACAATGAAATAAAATGATTACGCTTAAAATATGAACAGATCACCTTCTGTGGTCTGAACAGTCTCACACCTCCTGATCTGCATGGACCTGAATTGGGGACCTGCTTGTGCATAATCAAATGTCTCAAGGGGGCTCACTGTAGTGGCTACTGTCATGAGGTTTTGGACTTCAGACAAAATAGTTCTCATGGCTGTCCTGATGTTGTTCTGAAGGCTGAATCTGTGCTCTGCTGCCACACTCTCTTTAACCTCTTTAAAACTTTGGACACTCAGGCGCCATGACATTTTCCTGAGTGAAGCCAACGAGGTCATGCATCAAGTGAGCCAACAGCTATTATATATAATATGTAATACACAGTATTTAGATATATTTATTATATGCTAACTCGCCACCAAGTGGTCTGGGGTTTTAATTGTAATCGGTCAAAACGACAGATGGCCTTCAAATTTTTCCATCACCGTTTAAAAACACGGAAAATATTTGGTTAACGCGACTCCCTGCTGTGAAGTCTAACCAAGCAAAGCAACAATGACATGGAAATTAATTGGAATTATTTCAATGTAAAAGCCAAACATTTTATAGCAGTTCAAGCAAACACTAATTGGGTTTTACTCTGCTTTACGTTTGAATCAAATAGTTATTTTTGGCTAAGTTGTAAAAGAGTTAAAAAAGGGCTTTATTCTGACAAGCTGTCAGCTCACATCTCCTGACAAAACTTCAGCATATTTCAAAGTGATAATGCTCTGAGCAATTTCTTTTGCAGGTAAAATATTGACTATTGACAAGAACGCTGTAGAACAACACTTACTTTCTGTTTTACCAGACAGAACTTTCCCACAAAGAACTAAATGATTATTTTCATCGACACTCTCTTCAGTTCCACTCATTGATATTACTGGATTGGACATCGCCTATTAGCCACTATAGAAAGTGATGCGCCTCCATAGGCACCATTACTTTGCATTGAGTCATGTCAACAAAACGGTACAGTTCCGATGAGAGATGCGCATCAATCTGTCACAAACATGTTTGTAGCATCCTTTTTTCTATAAAAGTGTCTTCAATTAAAGTTGAGAAAATTACAGATGTTATACGTAAAAATAAGTATTCTCCCAAAAGATAAATTTATAAGCAGTCTGGGAAATTTTCATTACAGGTTTTGATAATTCCTTTACTGGAAGCTATACATCAGATGAGGACACTGTTTGATCCATAGTTTGTACAGCTTAATTTTTTTTTTGTTTGTTTGTTGGAAAATCTAATGTGTAGAAAATTTACATTCATTAAAAGTAATCTATTTTTATCTGTCTATTTTAAAAATAATGACAAATTCAATTGCATTTCATTTTCATTCAGTTCATTAATATTTAGTTTGAACAAGCTGAACAGAGAATATACATTGTGCCATCAAGCAGATAAATTGATGTTACTCTATCTCCTTAGTGACAAAATCTGAAACTGAAAAATGGAATAACAAGCTCCACATCAGCCAGAGCTGGGGAACATTTCACAACTACAGGACATAACATATGCTGACTGGACAGAACACCAGTCTGATAATGTAGATCTACACAGTTCAGCCTAGTAGTAGTAATGGTAATGTTACTGTTGTACATTGTATTTACAACCTCCTACACCATTTTCTAACATGACAAAAATACTAATAAAAATATATAATAATTTGTTGAAACAGCCAATTCGTCTTTGAATGGGTTTACCCGACATAAGGTTGTCAAAATAAAACTAGTATAACTGACCTACTTCCTGCATCTCTGCCATTTGTTTTAGATAAAGGTTATTTTAATGACCTGTGAAATGTGATACCCTTTGATCTTGTGATCTTGTCGTCGTAATGTTGACAATTTATAGCACAACTTTGTGTCTCTTTTTGATATTCCTTGCATGACTGTCTGCTGCATCTCATTTTCAGGACTATCCATGGATGTTCCTGAGTTCTGACTCAATGCATAGTAATGGCACCTGTGCAGCGTGCGATGTGCAATCCAGTAAAACTTATAAATGGCTCCACCTTATCTCTCTGACAAAAGAAAATGTCAGTTTTCCTCCACCTTTGATCTGTTACCCTGACTTAGTTCAACTTTGTTTTGAATGGTTTAAAACACAGAAGTTGAGATAAGAAGTCACAGCTCAACAGCCGTCAATAAAGTGGGTTTGAGTAAAGACCCATAACTGCTTCCTGGTGGGAAGTAAAATATTCTGAACTTAGCACACTTTTACACCCTTTTTAAACTAAATTTAGGTAACTAAAATTTAATAACTATGCTGCAGTTATCAACCTCACCTTCTACACCTGCACTTTTCTGTGCTTTTCCAAATGAACACCTGTAGATAAACCCCTTCAAAGAAAACTAATTATCCTTTTAAGTTTGAAAAGCCCAAAATGTAACCTTGGCCACAGCTTATAAAGGACTGAACAAAAAATTAAAAATACACTCACTGACAAAGAAAAGTTAATTCACCAAGATTAAGGATTGGAAATAAAAATGAACTGCACATGTCCAGAGGTCATGTGACTGAATTATAATGATTTAAATCAAATTAAATGCATAACAGAGATGGCGGTATGAGCTCTCAGTTATTGTAACTGGCCCAACACTGGGTCAAAGTCACATCTGAGCTGGTCTTGCATGTTTGAATTAGGTACCTGAGGACTTCATGAGGCATTTTGTCCAGAGACACGTGATATTTCCTAAGTCAAAACTTATTTGGCAAATGTGTTTCTATCTTCCTTTTTGTGCATTACCTCTTTTTCGGAAAATCCAAAAAACACCTCAAGCGAGCGTAAAAACTTTTTTGCGAAATTGAGGAAGTTTTTTCGAGTTTTTCCGTTTCCATTCACATTTTCTCACATTTTCTAATGCAATACTTCCAAATGTGCATAAAAAACATTAATGGAAACACAGCTTCCATAAAATTTTCTTAAAACTGCCTGCTGACAATATCACTCCACTCATGAAGCCTCACATATGTTCACTCCTTAGACTAATTTTTATACAAACCCTGGTCTACTTATGAACCATTCCTTTTGGGTGCCTAACTTTTTTGTCAGTAAGTGAATAAAGATTGCTTCGCTTCCCATCATCTGAACTACAAGCTTCAGCTTTAGTTGATTTTTTTTCCCAGACTTTGACGAACACCATTCTTATAATCAGCTAAGTATTTTGTTCTTGCACAAGTTTTTCAACTCTTTCATGTGCTGATGGATTTTTGTGCAATTTATCAAGGCTTTGTGAAGGTAAGAAGAAAGGAGAGAAAAGTTGTTAGACGTGAAGTCAAGAGCAAGATAATACTGTGTAAAAACCAGCTCTCCAGGGTCAAATTTAACCGACATGTAAAGTGTGTTAATAAAGCCTTTAAACCCAGGTTATAGAGGCAGTTTATACACAGGTTTCCATTCAAAGCAAAGTGTTCTAGTTTGTTATTCTGATACAGAGAGAACAGAATTTTAATAAAGGCCATTTTTTTATCCCTCGCATTTTTCTGTCACATACAATACCACAGTAATTAATCTGCGTGGAATACATTTCTGAACAAATTGTGTGCTATTCCATCCTCATGCCTTACGTTAGAAATGCATTAGAGCAAAGTGATTCTATTCTGAATATGTGTTTTTCAATTAGACTCAGTGCACAAAGCTGCCAGGTTCCCCCAACCCTTTTCCTCCCTAAATTCACCTGACCAATCATGATTAACACCAGAATGTCTGGTTTGTTTAACTCATACAGATAAAATCTAATTAAAGATGCATCCCTCCTCGTGACCACAGTGTTTATTATTGACTGAAATAAAGGAACAAGAAAGGTTTAGCTTCACTCTGCTCCAGCATATTCAAGCAGCTCAGTTATAAACAAGTTATAATGAGCAGAAATTAGGTTTTTTACAGAAGGGTTTATTAAAAAAATATACGAAATAAAATACACTGAAGGATTTCATATTACCTGGCATACTTCATGACTTTAAACTAAGACCATCTTTTGTTGAGAAATAAAATTTATAGCCTTTTCAGTAATAGCTTGAAAATAACATTATGTGTGATCTTACAGGAAAAAGCTAAATTGTCAACATGCTAATAGCTGTCAGTGTATGTGTAAGGAATGACTTGCAGTTATTACCACACCAAATCCTAGCTCAGTGTGCAAAACTTGCTGAATTATTGTCATAGATATGTTTCCTAAAGTAAGTTGGCTATGGTCGCTATTTTTAAATGGGTTTACTCCAAACATTAATCAATTGTTGATGCACATCCAATTATTACTCACTGAGAGTTTCATTATAATCTGTGATTCATAAGATATTTTGCAAACAGACAAAGCTGACTCTAATAGTTAATTGCACAACTTAAACAATACTTCTTGTGCAATTCGTTGGTTCTCAGAGAACTAATTGGGAATGAACTTTAGCTTAATATTTATAAATTAATTTAGTTATACCTACTTTTGTGTTTGCTAAGATTGATTAGCTGTCATGACTCCAAAAGTTAATTAGTTGTGGATATATATCCAGTGATTACTTTGAGAGTTTCATCAAAATCCATCCAGTAGTTTGAGATATTTTGATAACAGCATTAGTTAATGGTAAAATTTGAAAAAAAGATTTTGAAAAAGTTGGTGACGTGAATAAAAACATGCAAGTAAAACCATAAAAGATGGAGCAATTTCGGGGCCATATATCAAGGGGCCAAGGGTCATATTTTGAAGACAATCATTGCAAATTACTCAAAATGTTTAACTTCAAACATTTAAATCTTTCTAACGTGCTGTCACACAGAAATTAAAAAGAAAAATTATTGCAAAATTAAACACATTAAATTGTTATTTATATAATACCTTGTATTATAAACACATTTTCAATTAACTTAAACACTTTTTAATATTTTTCTTATTCAGAATCGCTGAATTTACTTATTTCCTGTTCAAAAACATGACGAGATGGACTAAGAGGCTAATAGTGCGTTCCAGTATTCCTGGGAAGTAGTAATTTACCTGTTCCCATTGGTAGATTTTAACTGGAACGCCCCCTCCAGTGGTAATATTCAAGTCGTAAAGTGGAAGAAATGAAACTGCCCCCAGTTACGATTTCAAGATGGCGGCTACTCGCAGCTTAGAAAGTAAAATTTGTAACTTTGACTATAAATGATCTTTCTTAATTTTTTTGTGAGTGTTTAATCACTCGCACAAGTAGTGCATTTTCTGTTCATACCTTACGTATTAAAATCAATGTTTATTTGCGTGCTGTATGTAATAGAGCTCTCTTTTTGTCATTGTTTATATTGTAGCATATGAGATATTAAACATAACTCATTAATTTCTGCCAATCAGAGTTGTAAAGTAACTAAGTAAAAATACTTTGTTACTGTACTTAAGTAGACATTTTGGTCATCTGTACTTTACTTGAGGAGGCTTATTATTTTTCAGCCCCCTTTTTACTTCTTCTCCTTACATTTTTTTAAAAGTTAAGAAGTAGAAAGTCATAACTTTTTATTTTATACTATTTTATTCTGGCATGTTGTTGTTAAAAAAAATTACTGTCCTGAAAAAACTGCACCTACTGGATCGAGTGAATTTAATAATGGTTGGATGAGAAGTATAAACATATACCATTCTGATACAATATTACAATCCATCACAGCTGAACGACACAAATCATGTCACACTTCAACAGGACATAGCAGATATTTGTATCCTTGTACAAAAATGTCTATGGCACACACATATTATATTATATTATATTATATTATATTATATTATATTATATTATATTATATTATATTTTATTATATTATATTATATTATATTATATTATATTATATTATACTATATTATATTATATATGCAGGTGAACTAGTGCATCCTAAATTTTTGAACATTACCATTTTTATGACATTGTCGTCATTTCAGCCTTTAGAAAAATGCTTTTTGAGGTCACCTCCAAATAAATTACAAAGTTTAGAAAATCTAACCACACACTTTACAATACTTTTGCTTTTAATACTTAAGTACATTTTATGTCAGAAATGTACTTTTCTGACTTTTCAAACATAACTTTTCTTTTCTTTTTAAGTACAAAATATATCAGATACTGTAAGACTTTTACTCAAGTAATATTCATAGAGGAAACTTTAACTTTTACCAAAGTAATGTCATGGTAAGATACTTGTACTTTTACTCAAGTATCACTTTCAGGTACTTTATACCAAACTGTTGCCAATCATACGGTGAATAAGTTATTCTGTTTAAGTAAATCTGATTCTGAACTGAGTGCCTCACCATCCATGAACCTCACCCAACGTCACTGTTTGTGACCTTTCAACAATAATTGGTCATTAAAAAAAATTGACAACTGATTAGTTTTACAGAGTTGGAACATAACTTAAATATTGCATATGAAAAGACCTGATCAGATTTTTTGTAAAGAATCAAGCCTTTCATATATTCAATATATATTTTTCACGTTTTAATTATTTGTCTGGTCCTAATTTTATTTACCATTGTGACACTTATATTCCATAAAGAACTGGATCACAGATGTCTTACAGCTTCAACACAGCTTTTCTGCACAATTATTCTCTTCACTCACATAGAGGTGCAGCACAGACAGTGTTTTGTAGTAAATCTTACATGTGTAGCAAACGAATGCGGCACAGCCAGCGACATAATGACCAGAGCAGAGGGATGGTCAGACTTTCTATCACGATTGCAGTCTTTCTCAGAGAGATAGCTGAGTCAAGCAGCTCCTCGGGCGATTCTGACTTCTAACTGCAGCTGAGCAGACTGAGCAGCACTGAGGCGACACCCACTCACGCTGCAGTCATGACTCGGTTTCTTCTAGGGAAAAAAAGGAGCATGAATAGGAATTTAGCTTCTGTGCTTCCCCTTTGGCCCCAAAGAAAAAAAAAAGAAACAAGACATTTTTTTTTAAATTGCTCACCACAGATTGGCAACCACAGATTCAATAGCTGTAATTTTTGAATGCTTATTGTTAAATGACAATACAAGTGAACAAACACGTTCATGTTGTAGTCTAAACTTCAAAAATACAGGGTTTTGTTCTAAAGTGGCATTGGTTAACTGGACTGCTACTTAAAAGTTCCATTTTCACTACAGAGGACTGATGTCGGGTCTGAGCAAAACAACACAGATAATCCACAGCATCAAACCAGCAGCATAAAACTGTGTGAGCTCCCCTCATGGTGAACAGATCTGTTCCGACCTGTCGGGGCTCGGAGCAGTGACTCCTCAGGATGCCTCGTTATGTCTGCAGTTGCCAGGAGGAGGTGTTCTTAGTTAGCTCACACTAATCTTCAGGCGGTGGCACATCTTTCAATAGTCTTCACATGAATGTCAGAACCCAAGTTTCCTTGCAGAAGGTAGTCCTAAAATGTTTTATGTTTTCACCTGTAACTAGATTAAATTTCAAGACAAATGAGGGTACATGCATCCCAACCACGTTATTATATCAACTAAATATGTTTTTATTAATCCATGTTTTACCTACTTTTCCATGCAGGGCCTTGAGTGACAGGTTACCAGTCCATCCCAGGTGTTTTAGTAAAGCTTGTTTTATTCATCTTTACTGCTACTGTGGACTTTGTTGTGTATGACCTTTTCTACTTCAGATGTTCATTCTGCATTGTGTTGTACATCACTTTGCTGCTAAAATACTGCAGCTGTTCACATAGAACTTTCTTGGCTTTCTTTTATCCTGTATTTTATTTTGAAAACCCACACAAACTCCACACAGAAAGACCCCAGGCCCCATCCGGGGCTTGAATTCAGTACCTTCTTGCTGTGAAGCAACAATTCTAATCACTAAGCTGCCATGGGACCAATTAATAACATTTTGATAGAAGTGAGATTTAAGTTTTTTGTTTTTTTTTAAATAAATATTTAGTGGGTTTTTTTTTATTACAATAATGAGGCTAAAGTTTGAGTAGGCAGGAGTTTCTGGACATTTCTGTAACTTGATCTGAAAAGAAGAATTTCCTGGTCCAAACAACTTATTTTGAAATGAACTATAGTAAAACTTATAATAAGCGGCCTATAAACAGGGCTGTGGTAGCTCTGTGGTCTGTGCTGGGGTTTTGCAATCCCAAGGCTGCCGGATGGAAAATCCTCCAATGTAAAAATAGTTTCCAAAAAGTTTGAACGCTATTGCGACCCCTTCAGAAGGGACCAGCCAAAACAACATTTGGTCTACATATTGTATTGTTTATTAGTGTTTGCAAGAAATAAAAATGTGTGAAAATCTGTCAGCACCAATGATTTATTTTTTTTCAGTTTTGTATTTAGCTAAACCTGGCTCTGGACTGAGTCCACCTCCAAATTAGCATTTATTGATTTCCAGATGTGCTAACTCAATGAGAAATGAGAAACCAGGACAAAATCAATGGTGCTTCCTCACAACAAAGCAGCCTGACAGTTTGACTCACCAGAGCAGGTGCATTGACCACTGAGAGGTTGTAGCCATAAAGGAAAGAAGAACCAAGGGCCCCGAAGAAGGCTGCGCTGAACAGGCAGGCAGTGATTGGCTGCTGCTGAAGGAGAAAACAAAACAGAAAAAAAAAAAAAAAAAAAAATGAAATCCCTTCAAGTCATACAGAACTCATCAATGTCAAGGTCATGATAATTGACTAAAGGACGTTTTCGTATAGAGACAGATATTTAGGTCAGAAAACTGTGTCATTCGCTTTACGTTTTTTTGAGAAAATCCTTAAATAGTTCAAGTTCATAAGGGCAAAAGCAGCTCTCCTTGAGACATTTATTTTATTGTTCAAACATAAATCAGGTTTGGTTTAAAATAATACTTTTCGAAATCATTAACATAATATTGTTTTTCAACAGTGACAAAACTTCAGTCAGAATCAGTGGATCAGTTTAAGTATCTTGGTGTTGTATTTGGTTCAAATCTTACATTTAAGACATTTTCCATTGAGGGGAGTGGTGGAGCATAGCAACTTCCCCGACTGACAACAAAACCATCATCTTCCCAACTTTTTGCCCTTGAGAAAAAACCCCCAGCTGCTCACTGGGCAGCACCCTGCTCCATTTGTGCGATGGAAAAAATGTAGAGAAATACTTTCCCCAATGAGGGGCAAGAAAAGATATTTACATTTTTTTAATTGATAGATATCTCATCTTCCAACTTGATACATACTTCACAAGACATAGACCATCTGTTCTCCCATTCCTTTATCTCATGAATATTTCATATGTAAAGAGCAACTGCAGTGCAGAACTCCGTAGCAGATGACACACGTAAAAGCTCTTAAAAGCATACAAAAAACTGCACATCTATATTATTTAAAGATAAAATCAACACAATATTTGTAAATATGTCACAAGGAGACCACCAACCTTTCTGACAAATGGTGCACAATAATTAGGAAACATGTCCAGCCGAGGTCAACTCCATTACATGCAAGACCAGCAACAAAGCCGCCTGTGTCTCTGTGCTGTCTCCTCCGTGCACAAAAATTTGTGCCATGAGTTTTTTTTATGACCATTTTTTAAAAGTTTTTGCTGGAACAGTTGTAGAGTTGTGGAGAAATTACATGTGTGTAGTTCATTCACTTTTCTGCAGAAATACGCTGACAAAGTTCTGACCAATCACACAACACTTGGCACAAAGAAGCTAAGCCAAGAGCTTGGGCACGGAATAAGTTCTCAGAGACCATGTGAGAACAATAAGATGCATTTTTCATACTGCAACTATGTCAGTGAGAACAAATATCTTGAAGTAGAATATATATCAAAATGTTATCAAGTTTGTCCACGCCTTGAAGGTTGTCACCTATCTGTTGCCATGTGAGAAACGTTTTGTCCCTTTTTTAACCTTTGAACTCCACGTTTATTGATAATAATGACATGGGACATCAGCTGGTGCTTTTGTTCCATCCATCCATCATCTTCCGCTTTATTCAAAGTTGGGTAGCAGGGGCAGCAGCTTGAGCAGGGAAGTTCCTCAGCCACCTCTTCCAGACATATTATACATATACCGAGAGACATATTCTCTCCAGCGTGTCCTGGGTTTTTCCTCTGGGTCTCCTCCCATTTGGACATACCTGAAGCACCTCCCTAGGTAGGCGTCCAGGAGGCATCCTTACCAGATGCACAAACCACCTCAACTGGCTCCTCTTGATGTGAAGGAGCAGCGGCTCTACTCTGAGCCTCTACTGGATAACTGAACTTCTTACCCTATCTCTAAGGGAGAGTCCAGCTACCCTGCAGAGAAAACTCATTTCGACCACTTGTATCTGCGATCTTGCTCTTTGGGTCACTACCCAAAGTTTGTGACCATGGGTGAGGGTAGGAACGTAGACTGATCAGTAAACAGAGAGCTTTGCCTTACAGCTCAGCTCCCTCTTCACCACAACAGACCAGTACAGAGTCCGCAAAACTGCGGAAGCTGCACCGATCCGTCTATCAATCTCACGCTCCATTCTTCCCTCACTCGTGAACAAGACCCCAAGATACTTAAACCCCTC
>JARVJO010000365.1:4472950-4495165 GCA_031762555.1 Cynodonichthys magdalenae | reverse complement strand
AGAGCTGAAGATCCTGGCATGATGACGCCAACAGAACCACATCATCTGCAAACAGCAGAGATGAAATCCTGAGGCCACCGAACCAGACTCCCTCTGCCCCCTGGCTGCACCATGAAATTCTGTCCATGTAAGTTATGAACAGAATCGGTGACAACGGGCAGCCCTGGCGGAGCTTTTGTTTGGGCTGGAAAATAAAACTGTAAAGAAAGTAAGGATGTGCTGATGTTTCACATATTTCTCAAATATAGGTTCAAACTTGTCTGATAAAAAAAACACTTTGCTGACTCAGCATTAAAATATAAACATAAACATTTGAAACATTTTGACACAAACTGTCCAGCTGCTTTGATAAAATGTAGCACATCTGACAGCAAATTATTTTAAAGGCACAAATCATCTAAGAAGCCTTCAGAAGAGACTCAGCTGGGTTCATGTAAGTAGATTAAATTCAATCATCTCATAAATGAGATGCAGCCAAATATCACATTTATTTGTTTGGGAAATAGAGTTCAAATGAAAATCTAGCTTTTGGGAAATTGTCTTATACAATTTGAAATGTTACTCATGAGGATCATTCAATAGCTTTCCATGAAGGATTACATACTGTATCACCAAAAACCTTGCATGCCAAAAGTTGAAACAAAGATCTTTTAGTGTTCAGAATATGTGTTGAGAATACTACCACATCTTATTGTAGTTTAATAGCTGCAAAACTGAATAGTGTTGACTCCATAAGTTAATCAGTTATAGATGCACTGAACAAAATTCTGAATGCACAGAGATATCATGACGAGATCCTGAGGACCACTGTGGGGCCATTCACCCACGACCATCCACTCATGTTGCGATGCATCGCCATGTTGCAAGAATGTGTGTACAATTCCTGGAAGCTAAAAACATCCCACTTCTTGCATGGCCAGCATTTTTTTGGACAGCATGTTTGTGATGCTCTGGATCAGCTTGTACAACAGCATGTTCCAGTTTCTGACAATATCCAGCAGCTTTGCAGCCAAAGAAGAGGAGTGGACCAACATTCCACAGGCCTCAATCAACAATCTGATCATCTCTATGCAGACATGTGTTTCACTGCGTGAGGCAAACGTTTGTCACCCCAGATGCTGACTGTTTTTTGACCCCATTTTAGAGCAGGGGTGGGCAACTGGCGGCCTGCGGGTTGTATGTGGCCCGGGAGTGACTTTTCTATGGCCCACCAATGAAATGTTTTTTTAATTTTACTTTGAAAAAAGCACTCATAGCAGCTATACAGATCTACCTATATATGTGAACAGACATGAGGAAGTTCAACATATCCAGATCCTCTGTCACTGACGATCACCTCTCTGCTGTTTTTTGCACCACCTGGCATTCAGCAGATTTTGATGAACTTGATAAAGCCCAAGACAAAATACTGGATTTTTCTCACTGAACAAGTAAAATGAACTGAAAAGCAAAGCACATATTTTTTTTGTATCAATTTGATACCATAATACAAAACAGCTTTTGTATTTGTTTCTGAAGACTGACATGTTGAAAGTAAAATGAAACATTATGGTTGGTTGTGTTTTTACTGTTTCTATAGGAATATTTTTATTCTATGCAAACTCTGTCACCTACATCACAATTTCACATACCTATATAAATATTTACAACATATCATTGTATCATTGTCCTAGTTAGCAGTAGCAGCTAAACAAAATATAGAATTTAATGATCTTAACAATGAGTGAAAAAATGACTACTAAGTATAAGAATTAGGTTTTGGCCCTCCAGCATAGCTTAAGTTTCTCGTGTGGCCCCCCCAAAAAAATAGTTGCCCCTGTTTTAATGAGACCTTTAATTGTGTCCAGCCTAAGGCACACCTGTGCAATAATCATCCTGTCTGATGAACTTCTTGATGTCCACATCTGTGAGGTACAAGAAATAATTAACACAGATTCACACAATATTTGAGAGACAAAGGCTTAGTTTGTAGATAGAAAAAGTCTTAGATCTTTGAGTTCAGCTCATGAAAAATGGGATCAAAACCAAAAGTGTGACTACTTTCTTAGAGTTTCAATTCAATTTGTTCATTGATTCATTCGATATTTTGCTCACAGAGACAAACACATCAACAGGCAATAATAAAGGAAGAAGAGTAAATGTTATTCTGCACTTTGATGTTGTGATTAGAACCAATTCTCACGGTTCATTTCATGAACAATAAATCAGAATAGAAAGAGTCGGATGAAGATAAAACAGGGATTTTGCAGCTAATCATCCAAAGCATTTAATGAGTTGTAATCAAAATGTATTTTAAAGAGCTGGTGAAATGCCACAGCATCATTAAACCATTTGTCTCTTGAGAAAATGGGTGTTCTTATCAGATTTATGACCCGCTTATGTTTATGACATATCCAGAGAGCTGGAATGGCCTTTAGAGCAGACTGGGAAGATGGTGAGGAGTATAAATATGTATTGTGAGTCATACTCTGCATACTCCACAGAGTTTACGTCACCAAACTCTGTAGAGGTTGAAGCGTTTGGCTCATTGTTCTGGCAGAGGAGAGCTTGAGGGATGGTCCATGAATGTTTGGAGTCATCATGCAGCTTTTTCTCATTAATTTAAATATTTATTACATGTTAGACAAAAGTTTGAAAACTGATTTTATAGCTGTAATTATTGCAAATCACCTGAATGAAACACGTGGGTGCAGTTTAAAGATGATGAATAATATCCTGAATGCTTTAAGCATTGTTAAAGGAAAAAACAACATGTTAGTGATGGAAGGGCAGGATAGGGTGGGGCATGAACTGGCAAAAGGAGAAAAATCAGACAAAATTACGAGAAAATTATGACTACTGGAGAAATTCAACCAAGCAGATTCAAACGAGAGTGTAGCATATGAAATTTGTTTGGACCCAGAAGGCAAACGGACACGAGGAACTTAAAAAAAGAAGAATTAACAGGTGAAGAGGGCGTGGCAGACGACTAACTGAGGGCAGGTGAATGAAGACAGAGAAGCTAGAATGAACACACCAGTAAGTAAAACTGAAAAATCACAAGCCACAAATGAATCATAAAACCCAAATCATGACAGAAAAATGGTTTAAACTCTATGTGCTTCGTTTCACTAACAGCTATACAACCATAATAAATTACAGCTGGGAAATAAAGAATGGATTTTAAGTACAGCATTTCCTGAAAATAAATTTTTTTAATGTGCGCAAAACAAAAAATTCTAATTTTCCACAATGAGTATAGGCGTTCACCAGACTGGGAGGGTCTTACTGTATTGATTGGCTGGCATTAGTAAGAATTTTGACAGGTTTTTAATGCAGATTCTGAAGCATCATCATGTATGTTAAACATTTTCCTGAAAAATACAACTTAGATGTAGATGAATATGGTGAAGATTAACCAGAACAAAAGTTTGAGTAAAAAAAAGTTCAAGCTTTTTGAGTCAGATAAATTGATGTAGGCCTTGTTGGCAAAGCTTGATGGTGATCAGAACAACGATCATCGTCAGAGCTAAACTCATACAAATCCATTTATATTTTTTGTTGCGGAATGATGAGTCTTTTCTTATTTCCCCTGCTGGTGTTGACTTAAAACAATGGCAGTGGATAATGGATGCTCAGGCAAACAAGAAGAATGAGGTTCACCATAAGTCAGTCTGGTGGTAGTGGCCTATGATGCAGCAGTTCTGCAGCTCCCTGCAGGATAAATCATTGGAATGTGAAAATCATCTTTCAAATCCAGCATCTTAACCGAAGGCATCGACCCAGAAGGGCTGTTTTCACAACAACTTGGCTCAAAATTGTCCCCGTACATCTCTGGTCATTGCTGTCTGCCCCGGTTCTTTTCACAAACTGCTACTGGACATTTATTGTCACCAAATTATCTGGAAATCCATGCATGCTTCTCATAGGGCTCAGTGTTTCTGTTGTAGATGGACAGAAAGCAGTAAACAAATGTAACTACTAATAATAAAGAAAACAAAAGAATGCAAATGGAAGTCCTCAGAGTCACCCTGATTAACAGACTTTCATCTTTTGAGTTTGTGCTGTGAACAAAAGTTGTGCACTTTGGTCTACCCTGTTTTTGTTTGAGCTGCTTTATCAAGAAGAAAAAAGTTTCAACAACAAGAAGCTCTGATTGCTGCATGATCTGAAGTGAGTTGAATTGTGTTTTACAGACATGTTGGACAAATAACTAATCTTTAATTCACTGTTTGAAAAGAAGAACTCGAGCTCTCAGGAAGCATCTCTCAGTGAAAAGAAATCATAAAACCTAAAGCAACAGCAAGAGCTAATATTAAAGTTAGACGCACAGTGAATCTTAGTTGACTATAATAAATTCTATTGTAAATATTTAAATCCTAGCGATAGAAAAACTTGTGAGAGCATGAAAGATGCTGCTATAATTTACAACACAGGCATACAAACACGGTGGAGCAAATCCCTCTACAGCTGCTTCAATTCCCAGTGATTTAAAAATGTGTCACTTTTTAGTGACTTCTTTAGTTCCAAGCTGGACTGTGAGGTGTTTTCTTTCATAAAATTAAAATATTTTACTTTTGTTAGCCAAAGTCAAATTTCTGGTTAGGTTTTTAGTGCACCTTTACTCTTCAGCCTCTAATTTCTGCCAGGGTGATTTAGATCATCATGATGCTGCAGTTTTCCTCTAAGCTTCAGCAAGCTGGGATCATTTTTGCACATTCACATGCAGTCAAGGTGAGACCTCCAAATATCATCTCTCTAACATCTTTTGCACACATGCAGCTCAGTTCAGCCACACCTCTGTGTTTCAACAATAGTTTGGATCCTGGATGTAGTTCCAAGACTCCTGGAAATCCTTACATGTTCTTTGTGAACATTTGACCTTGACATTTTAAAGTAAATGGCAAAAATGAGATTACTTTTCTAAATTTCTTAGCTCTCATTCATGACAAATAATCTATATCCTCCAGATAATCATGCAGCCACATGATTGCTGGTTTTATGGCTCATTCCCGACCTGATAACTGCTGCAGCAGTTTCCTCTGCAGCTTGTTGTAACATTAGCCACATGAACACTGCACAGCTTCACAGTTTGATTTTTTTTTTCTTTCTATATTCTTAATTTATTTCTGGATCCAACCCACATACATGTAGAGTTTAAAAACCAAAAATTCAACTGAAGTAGTTGATGCACTTAAAAAAGCAAATTAAGAATGTGCTGCTGCATTCTCTCTTTTTTTTCCAGTGATCACAGATTGTGTAATATGTAACATGTGCATCTCAGACCATAAGGATGAGTTCAACTTTGTAGGAATTTGTTTAAAACTAGTCATAAGAGACAAAAACTCCAAAATAACAAGGGGTGTAGCAGCACATATGGAGTAAATTGTGGCTCGGTACAAGTTTGGTGCAGCAGGAGAAAGAAACAAACGCCGAAAGCTATTTTTTCTCCACTTATTTTAAACAGAAGATAACTCTCCCAGAAGCAGAGACAGGAAAACAAATCAGCATTGTTAGTGAGGAGGCTCCAATGTAGCGGATTGTGTTCAGCAAGGTTTGTCACCAGGTAATGTTACTTTAAAATAAAATAGCCATATTAAATTGTTTTATTTCATCAAATTGAACAATAAACAATGCCCTAAAGTGCCATGTGTCTAACAGATATTAAAAATCACTTCCTCACAAAAAGAAAATATTTGTCTTTTCTTTAAAAAAATAGTATAAAAAATGTTTCTTCAATTACTTTGTCCTGAACTTCTTTGGAACAAAAAGGTACCTAAATAACATTCTCCAT
Organism: Cynodonichthys magdalenae; assembly: GCA_031762555.1. Classification (NCBI taxonomy): domain Eukaryota; kingdom Metazoa; phylum Chordata; class Actinopteri; order Cyprinodontiformes; family Rivulidae; genus Cynodonichthys; species Cynodonichthys magdalenae. The sequence goes on along the minus strand of JARVJO010000365.1, from coordinate 4,489,392 downwards.
ATGTGGGAATACAAATGATTGTATTTAATGTTAAACCTTCACACTTTACTCCTCAGCCAGGTGAAAGCCAACATGTTCATTCACAAGTAGAGCTGATTAAACTGCTGATGGCATGTTTAACAATATTTATCAGATATGCTTCAAAGTGTGCAAAACATGACCCTTTACGCTTTCCATACATCCACTTCTGCTGTACTCAAATAACAGATGAAGTGAATTTACTTAAAAAAATATGTCAGCTGGTTCCATTCAATGGAATTGAGTAAAGGTAACACATTTACTTTACATTTACTTAAAATATATGTAAAAATTAAACATGTTTAATCAATTCAGTTAAGTGGAACCAGTTGACAGTTTTTTAAAGTAAATCCACTTCATCTGTTTTTTGAGTGTGGACCAGAACCACACAGGTGATTGGAGACAAACAGGCAAGTCTTTTATCTCTTGTGTCCTCTGAATGAGCCATTTTTGCTTTGTTTTAAGTTAGAGTGCTTTAAATAGTTCATTATTCTACAACGTTTAGTAGCAAAATAGTAAATCAAAACAGCATGTGAACTCTCTTCTAAATGAAGGTGATTGTCAGTGATCAATGTATTCTTCATCGTCTGAACTCTGATGGGTCAGTGAGTATTAAATAGAGATCCATACCTTAAAATAACCCAGTAACTGATTAGTGACAGTATAGTTTTAGTTTTGGAGCAGTTTAATAACTTGGCAGCCAACAAAACGAGCCCAAGAAAAGCATCGCCAGTCTCCGAATTTTACAATTAAAAAATTCATTTTTATTCCTCGGTCTGCTAATAAAATATGTCCAGAGCCACAAAACATGCTACAACTATGATTATCAACTGGTGGTCCATGGGCCACTTAGAATTTGTTAAAGGGGGCCTTTTTAGCCAGTGAGGGATGACTTTATAAAAGTAAAAACTTTATTTTTACTTTTACACTCTGGGACAAATGAAAAAATATTATTCATGTAAACAAGGAAACATTCATACTTTATAACAAATTTAATATATAAAAAATACATTTGAACTATGCAGGCATATTATTTTTATTTAGTCTATAAGATATTTAAAGGTAACCCAAAAGGATTTGAGAAAAAATTCTACTTTAAGGCTGAAAATTGGTTGGACAGTTGTGGCTGAGTTAAGGATGATTTGTAGATGTTAGCTTTGTAGAGTTCTAGTAGAGTGCTGAGTGACTGGGTAAATGAGGACACAGATTGTAGTGTAAAGTGCTTTGAAGATCCTGGTTGAAGAGAAAGGCGCTATTTAAGTATAGTCCGTTTACTAGTAACATTAAAATTGGATTATTGAAATGGCCAACAGGCTACCATGATTTATTCAACATGCTTCACTCTTTGCATTATTGATCACATACTTGCAAACAAATTAACATTAATTGTAAATGCTAGATTTTTAGGTTGTGAGTATAATAAACACAAAAATTAACCTCATGTTAGCTTTAGTCAGAGCTTCAAAGAGCTGCTGCAGAGAGACCAAAGAGCCACATGTGGCCCCAGATCCGCAGGTTGCAGATCAACCTATCAACGCTGCAACATAATGTAGTGGTAAAGACCACTAGATTACAAAGATTTTACTAAAACCCTACTAATAGACATGTTGCTAAAAAAAATTTATTAAAAAAAACATTTTTCCAAGCAGTTTGGTTCTCTGTGAGAAAAGTGTAAATAAATGTCACAGTTATTATGTTTGGTAATCAAAAATGAAATTTTTTACAACCTTAAATCTGAATTTTCTATCGGTTTATTTTAAATATGGAGATAAAATCTCAGAAAGCTGCAGTGAAAATTATAATCAGAAATGCAGAATTATTATACCACACTGTCAAATAAGCTTATTTTATGACACAATTGGCAAATAACAGCAACTGTAACCTACAGAGGGCGGTACAGGCAAGTAAATTTAATTCCTCATAAAAAATGACATTTCATATAATTTAGCAATTGTCAGAATAAATATGTATAACTAAATGATCCAGGTCATCAAGAAGTGAGCGGGTTAATCAAACCAACCTTTCTGGGACTGTTCTCTGAGCTGCTCCTTTGGTGGTCAGCCTGGTTGTCCTTCGGTTCGTCCATATTCAGGTATCAGCAACCTTAAGCAGAAGGTCGTAATTTGTCATACGAGACATCTAGTTGACACAGAATACCCAGAGGAGCTGAGGAATCATTTCACAACAAGCATTCAGGAACTGGAACTTCTTATACAAGCCATGAGTAAAAAAAAATGTTAAAAAGAGAAAATGTAATAAAAACATCTGCTGAGAAGGAAATGACAGTTCCTCTATATACTGACATGTAGCAGAAGCTTACAAACACACACACACACACACACACACATACAGAATTATTGAGGGAAAGTTAGTCACAAGTTCAGAATCAATACTCAGTGTGCCTTTTATAAAAAGACATACAGTTAAATACATTTTTAAACACAAAAATCTAAGTCTCAAGTGTCACATTTTGATTCAATAGTGGATCTGAAAAGCACCAGATAAGGGAATGTTGGATTCCACATTTGTTGCTGAGATAACAGATTAAAGACTCAGACTGCCACCTAGAGTTTATTAAAGCAACAACATTCAAACAAAATATGAAAAACTTGTTCTAGATTCAAAAAAAGGTTACAGAAGATGACATTTTGAGTCTTTAGACTGCTAGATTTAATCCCAGCTAATTTAATTTTGCGAGGAGAAAATATTGTGTTTGTGTCTGAAATAAAAAAAAAAAAAGATCTAGTGTTGCCTAAAATTCACCCACAAAATTCATTGTTTTCTGGTGGTTTACTCCTCCTACATGAAGTTGTCTTCAGGAAATTAAATGAGTAAATCAAAGAAGGCTCATCTGTGTCCCTGATGGGAAGCAATTAAAATCCAAGCAGGACTCTGAGTCATGCGAAGCACAAATTAAACCTTCAGCTCCTCAGAGACGTCTAGGGAAGCCTCATCACGTGGCCATGTTCACACAGATTGAAAACATCATCCATGACTCTACAATAAAAAACATTTAATCATTGTAAAATTACAACAGAGCCTCCTAAACCAAATTGTAAAACTGATTAAAAAAACAAAAAAAGAGTTGTTTTTTTGGGTTCAGACACTGTGCTGAAACACAAGAATCACACTAAAGAAAGGATTGGGGACAAACAAAAATGCAACCTGAGAGAGAGTTTCTATTGGATGAATGTATCTGCAGCCCCCCACCCGCCCACACACACACACACACATGCACCCTGCAGATGTTCTCTTTACTGCATGACATGCGTCAGCAGTCTGTTTGTTTAACATGCAGCAGAAACCAATGTCAGCAGAAGTTACTAGTATTGACGTTAGAATAGCTCTCAGCTCTGTAACATGATTGTGAACTTTTTTAAAGTTAAACTTTTTGTTGCAGAAAGAAGGTTCGGAATCATCAGTGATCCTTATAATCAGCTGTGTTGTAACTTGTTTCAACTTAAACCCTCCAGCTGCCATTGGGTTGAAACGACCAAGTTTAAATAAAAATATAATTTCATCTATAAACATTATTTTATCTTGATTAAAAAGCTTCGGTTTGCTTCTGATTCTAAAAACTGGTTGAACTTCAAAACATTTTCTACTGATTTCATTTATCACATGAACTTAACAGTTTGTCAAACTGACTGCTGAAATCTCAACCAGGCATCATTTTTTCTCTGTACAAAGTGTACAAATCTCAGTCAAGGAGACCTATTTACTTTTTCTTACCACATGTTGCAAAGGCTTTTAAGCAGATAACTGGCTAAATTTTGTTGTAGCATGTTCTCAGAGCTTTTAACTGACAAGAGGCAGAAACTAAGAAGAAATAATACAAGAAAATACAAAAACAATCATCTGAAACTTTTAAAGGTTATTTGAACTATTGCAGTATAAGTTATTTCTGTTTTGTTTTGTAACCATTTTAGAATACAGATACAACACCAATTCCAATGAAGTTGGGACATTATGTAAAAAATAAAAACAGAATGCAATGATTTGCAAATCCTTTTCAACCTATTTTCAATTGAATTCACTACAAAGACAAAACATTTAATGTCCAAATTATTAAACTTTATTGTTTTTTGCAAGTAACCACACATTTTGAATTTGATGCCTGCAACAGAAGACTGGAAAAGTTGAAAAATGCAGTGTAAAAAAATAAATACAATTTTAAAAAACGCCTGTTTGGAGCATTCCACAGGTGAACAGGTTAATTTGAAACAGGTAAGTGTCGTGAATGTGTATAAAGAGAGCGTCCTCGAAAGGCTCAGTAATTCACAAGCAAGAATGCACTTTGTGAACAACTGTGTGAGCAAATATGCCAACCAACAGTTGAAGAACAATGTTTCTCAACACACACTTCACGTTCATCTTCTACAGTCCATGATATCATCAAAAGATTCAGAGAATCTGAACAAATCTAAGTGGCATGTAAATGTGCTAACAAGTTGCAGACATCAAATTCAAAGTGAGTGAATATTTGAAAAAACAAAACAACAAAGCTTATCTATGTGAGCAGTAAATATCTCATCTTTGTAGTGTATTCAACTGAGTATAGGTTGACAAGGATTTGTAAATAACAGTTTTCTGTTTTATTTATGTTTGACACATTGTCCCAACTTCACTGGAATTGGGGTTGTAGTTCATCTATTTTGAAGCAGTGTTTTGCAGAAACGTTTTGAACAACTAACATCGTAGCAGTTAGCTTTTTGACGTCAGTTTGAAGATACTGAGCTTCAGTTCAGCAGGACTGATGAGCTAAAGGCTACTCTGAGTGATGCTAAAATCAAAGTGGATCGATGTTGTCTTAAAACAACTCTAATTTAAAACTATTACAGCAAACACCATTGTATAGACCTTCGAACCACTGTCAGTATTTGTATCAGTTATTCCTGCAAAAATAAGACTTTCCCCCTGAAATAACCCAAATTAGCATCAGAAGTGCTACAGCTAGCTGCTGCTAGTAGTGTGATGTTGTGAATAATTACATTACAAAGTTACCAACAATATAAAATAAAACTTTTATTATCAGCAACTTGGCAAACATTAAACTGTATTTCTTGTAATTGAAGCTATCTACAGCAGGTAAGATTTTTTTTTTTTTTTTCACAAAACTCCTTGTTAAAATAGCAAACTCTTTCTTTAACTGTGAATTAAAACAGCCTTTTCTAAACTGGAAGCACAACTGCAACAACAATTCTGTATTTCGTGCATGTTTCATTCCCTATTCAGGATGGTTCAAGACTCAGAAATTAGAGCTTTACATAGAAACAAAAGATTGATTTGACCAGGGGAAAACAAAACAAACATGAAATTGAAAGCACTCGCAGAATAGACAAGACAGGAGTTTAATCCAATTTGTTCTCAGTCAGCAGTTCTCTGTTTGTACCAAAGTTTGAATTGTGCCAGACTGAAGATGTGTGACAATAAAAACAATAAAACACTAAAAATTTATCATTATTGTGCAACAAATGTAACAGTGGCAACTTTTCATAAGAAAACTATAACATCTGCAACAAGCGGCAGCATTTTGTAGTACTATTTTACTTTAAAATAAAAGAATATACAGTATGCAGTTTTTCATCTTTCTCTCCTTCTCATCATTAAAATCTATTCACAACCAATGTTAGACAGCCAACAAAATCCATAATTATATTAATTAGCTTCTTCAATGCTGTATTTACACTGTATTCTCTGACATATTGCATGATCTTTCTTTGTTAGTTTCTCTTTCATAAAAACACAAACAAAACACCTTCCCATGTGTGTAAGAAAACAAGAGCAGTAAATGAACAATAGAAAGTTAAGGTCCTTCTATGAAACAGTCACACCTCTGTTAAAAGTTAACAGCTGAAGAAAAGGACCCTTGCCATACAAACACTCTTCAAGGTATTATGCCAATATCTCCACAAAAACATCATGTTTTGGTGGGGTTAGTCACATAAAATGAGCAGAAATGAGTAAAAAGAATCCTCATGGGTATATTTACCTGTGCACAGACTTTAACCGAAGCAAAAAAAGGCACGGCAGCTCACAATTTACCAACGTCTAACAGTGATAACACTGTGAGATCATTAACTCTGAGGAGTTCATCCCTTTTTCATATGTCATCGTTACTGTCAGGTCAGCTGGAAATAACTACAGCATTGCAGGGCTGAGAAAATCAAGGCTGCCTGTTATACTATTATCACATAAAAAAATCTCCTAAAATAATGAGAATAGAATTATGAAAACTGTTACTTCTGTAAAAAAAAAAAAACACATCATGTGGAGACATAAAAAAGGCAACTATCATCAGCTGGTCACACTTATCAGACAAGAACTCATCCCTAACCAGATGAGAATGTTTTGTTTTGACATCCAGTGTCTGAAGTCAGTCCCAGACCAACCTGGTCACAAAACTGGACTGAAGCAGGGTCTGACCTCGCTCCAAGATGGGCCCAATGTTTCCCTGTAGAGGTCAACCTGTCTTCAGCAGGTCTGGTATCAGATCCTCGCTCTCAGATCCTGCAGCAGCCTGAGAGGAGCAGAGCTGTAAATCCTGAGAACCATCAGTTTCAGCCATTGACAGCAGACTGGTTTGGAGAAAACAACGTTGACCAGGAGGAGATGTGAACACTGAAGAGAAGTGAAGGCTTTTTCCTTTTTTCAGATTCCGGAGAGGAGGTGGTTGTAACCCTATCCATGCATAATCATATGAAGTGAGTTTGTCCTCTAAGTTTGAGACAGGAGAAGGAGGATTCTGTAAGTTTTTTTTTATTGCATAAAAACTTATAGGAAACTTGTTTAAAAACATCCTATGAATGACAAAATCTGTTTGTTTGTTTTTTTGCTATTGGACTTAGATTACCTCTGCTTGGGTTTAGAGCACCAACATTTATCTTAGTTAAATTTGTTTTTGTCTTTTTACTTTCAGATTCTGGTTTGAGGATCCTTGCTGTGGATTTCATTACTACAGACGCTTGTTTTTGTTTTGTTGTGTCTTGTTTTAGAGAAAGTTATATCATATGTTATTTTTCATTAAGTGCACAACATCTTTTCATATTTTTTTCACCTTAATAAATGGCCTGTGTGCACAAACCTTACTTGCAGCTTCTGTAGTTTTCCTGAGGTTTTGTTGAGTCTTCCTTTAACCTTTTTTTTTTTTCTATTAATGGTACCATAAAACACACGAGCTCAGAGCTTTTAGCCCCCTCCTGCTTGCAACGTAAAACCTCAAAGAGGAGTGTGAGGTTTTTACTGCTCAGATGACCCTGGAGGTGTCTGAAGATACATCTAAGGTGTCATCTTGGTGGTCCTTGGCTAATATAAGGGGAAAAGGCAGCTTCTCAACCTCTTCATAAGTCAAAATCCTAATTATCCAGTGAGCCAGTTAAGGTCAAGAACTGATTCTTAGCCAAGTCAAATGAGAGGAAGCTGACCTTGGGCTTGTAGTAATTGGCTGAATTAACAGCTGAACAAATGACTGGTTGAGTTTTGATTGATGGTGGATATTGACTAAAGGGGTCTGGGGTTGTTGGGCTTCTCACAGAAACAATTAATTATCGGACATGTACATGCTAGTACTCGCAGAGAACATTCTTGCTTTTAGATGCGGTCATAAAAATTTGTGTTTATCTCATGGTATTTTTATATAGTATTTTAAATCCAAAACAAAGATAAGGATGTAGAAGAAACACAACATTAGTCAAAAGTTGAGTCATTTTGGACCCTTAAAGTGCCTGTGATTTGCATTATTTGGAATAAATAGACAGGGAACATGCAAATTCTACACAGAAAGGTCCCCGGGCCGGGATTTGATCCGACGACCTTCTTGCTGAGAGGCATCAACTCTACCAACTGAGTGGTAAGTAATTATCAAATCAGATATGTCAAACTGAGTTTTACAGTTATTGATGACTTATATCCATTTTGTGTTGGCTAATGTCAGTTAGCTGTGGTGGCCATCTTGAATTGAATTGACTTCAAAACTTAATCAGGTGTAGATGTCAGTGATTACTTTCTGAAAGTTTTATAAAAGATTATCTAGTGGTTCTGGAAACAGTTGTGTTCTAAAGACATTATCATCTGTATTTTGCCTTTCAGTGGCAGGTTGTAATAAATGTGATCACATGATGTTAAAATCATAAACGATCAGCTTGCTTTGATGTAAAAAAATATATTATAAAGTTTACAACAGAACAGATAGCTTAAAATTTAAAATCATGTGACACTATGTACACAATTTTTCCATTTCAAGGTCTCAGCTGTGTAGAAAAAATAAGTTTTGTCCACATTGTGCATAAAACCACAGTCAGAGCTGGGATGAGCAACAACTCAACTTAAATTAGCTGTGAAAGCATCTGTACTCACCTTACAAAACACATGAAAAGTGTTTTCTGTGACAAAAGAGTTGAAGATGTGGGGTTAGGAATGATGAGCGTACCAATGTCATGCCTGTTTCACCTCTCACAACAAAAGTAAGGAGGGCCCTTCGGCTCCGTCGTTCTGTCACATTCCTCGACCTTGTGAAAGAACGAGGAGAAACCCCTTCATCACAGCCACCGACCAAAGAGCAGAGAAAACTCCAGAGAGAAAGAACCAAGCAGAAGTCAAGGTAAAACATCCACTTTTTTCTCAGAAACGTATTTGTGGGACATTTCCAAGTAAATGAAGATGGAATGAAATCCCAGAGTAGAAAAAAAACATTTCTTGCCAGTGGTACAGCTTGTTACATAAAAGCAGCACAAGCTTGTTCTTTAATCCCCCTTTAAAAAAAGGCTTTCTCTTCAGGCATCCTTTCACTAATCAGTGGCAGTTTTCTTCTCATTCTGCCTCACAATGGTAACGTTTTCCAAAGCAGAGCCCCGCGAGTATCACAATATCACAAACATGTGAGCCACATTCCTGCAGGGAACACTGCCTGAGAGCGAAACCTCAGCATCTTCACTTCACAATGCTCACAACTCCAGTCTAGGCTTTGTTGTTTAACTTGTCAGAAGCTGCCATGGGGGAAAAAAAAAAGATATAGTTCTGTAAAGAAATTCTTAAAGAGTTGAACAACCCCTCAGATACATCTCTCCTCCACTCTGGAGGAAACACAAGTATTACATTTCACAGTTTGTGGTCAGACGTGTCAGTGGGGAAATAATCCACAAGCACTAAGTGAAGCTGAGATTAATTCATATCTTTGGTCAGTTTAATCGTGGATAAAGTTGTGTGATGTATGTTTATAAAACACGTCACAAAGATCTTCTATAGTTTCCTTGGCACTCACAACTTCTGCATTTTATACCTGTGCCTAAATGTGCATCAAGTGCTAACACTGGCTAACATTCCTTGAAGGAAGACATATACAGGTGGCTGTGGTGCAGTGGTAGGACAGCCCACTTGGGACCAGAATTCACAGGATTAATTCCCCACCCATATATCATGGTGTCCTTGAGCAAGGCCTTAATCCCTAACTGCTCCCCTGGTGATGGGTGTATCTCACATGTGATGAGTCAAATTTCATCAAATATATAGAAACATGCATTGATGACACTACAGAACCCATTCTTATTCTTATTATTCTTATTATTATTATTATTATTAACTCCAGAGTTTTAGACTAAGACAATTTTATGATAAAAAAAGAAGGAATTTAACAGAATTTGGTCAAACCTCATGCAATAATGTAAGCTCTTTTGTGTGTTGGCTAAGGTTAATTAACTTTAAGTAGAATTCTTAAATTGGGTTGACTTCAAAATTTAATGAGCTGTAGATGTCAAGATCTGTGTTTTTATTTTTTCTGTAATTATCAAGTTCTGTAATTCTGTTTTGTATTTACTCTGTACTTTGATTCTGTTTCGTGTCTTTCCTGATTAGTCTGTTCAATTCAGTGTGTTTTCTGTTCCTGCCACGCCCACCTGCCTCGGTGAAAGATGCACTTTACCTGTTCTGACTATAGACTTGCTCTGGCAGGTGAGTCTTTCATTAGATCCATCTGGTGGGATTCTGGCTGATTGTAAGATTTTCCTATTTTTTGCTGCCGCAGCTTTTTGTTTTGTTGTGTTCAGAAATAAATTCTGAGTTTGAGTTAGGATTCGTAGTCTCAGTCTGCACTCTGCACTCTGGGACGAAACATCAAAGAATACCACAAATTGTGACAGTAGATTGGGAGTTTCTCTAAAACGTGGCCAAATGGTTCATAAAATACTGTTTTAAGCTAGCAAACAGGGTTTAGTCCAACAGTTATTGCCAAAACTTTAAGCACAGATGTTGCGAAACGTGCACTCAGAGCATGTTCTGGGAACAACTCTCAGCTACAACCACACAAAGTTTCAGCTCAATATCTGTAAAGCTGACTAAAAGTTATTGAGTTGTAGATGTATACTGAAAGATTACTTCCTGAAAGTTTCCACTCTACTGGTTTATTAGATACTTCATGTACACACAGACACAAACAAAAACATTACTGCCTTCAGCAACAGGCAATAAATATTTCTTTTATTATATGCTGTGTTGTAATTAAATATCTGATATCCTACAACACAACCATGCTGTGTTTAGTTTTACAGACCAAAAGTCAGGATCCTGTTGACACAATTGTGCCAACATGTCAAAGTTCTTCTCACAGCCCATGCCCCCATTTTCTTTTATCTTTCTGCAGCCGTCATAAAAACAAATTGTAGCAGCTAAACATTGTCTTTATCAAAAGACTGTGTGCACAAGAGTGACTTTCTAACAAGATATACAGTATTTATTTTTTTAATTTTCTCTAAACGTTCTCAGTTTTTTTTTTTAAGTCTCATGGCACATAATCAGTGAGGCACCACCATCACCTGACGACTTGTTGGTTAACTTAATTTACTGAACTTAAACCAGATGTGAGACAGTGTGCTGCTGATGGAGACAATCTTCATTATAATTCAGTCAGCCAACATGTGAAAATTATTAAATGTACTTACGTGCATTATTTGTTTTGCCGTTTCACTTTTGTCTCATTTTGTTTCAAACATTTACATAAAAATATATAAAACCATGTTATCACATGACATAATTAGCCTTTGTCACAGGGTGATATTAACTCATGGTTTCTAAAAGAAAACGAAACATAATAATAATAATTGTAATCTTTTTTTGCTCAAACACACTGCAGGATATAAATAATTAGTTTCTACTTGCCTTTTTTTTATCTTGCTTTGCAGATTGTTTCAAGAAACCCAGCTCAACAAGTGTTCATCACACACTCTGCTGTGTTTGAGTCAAATTATTTACTTCCAGGGCTGTTAACCAATCACTAACAGCACTTGTAAATCAGACAACCCAGTGGGGTTCAGGGGAGAATGAGTCTTGTCTCCTCTGGTAGCAAACTGTGAAAAAATATTTGGAGAGAAATTTAACCTTTAAGATCAACATTCAGCTGTTTTACAGCTAGAAATGATACTTGACTTTAGCAACAAAATACATGGTGGGAAAATAAAGACATGAGTTTTTGGCCTCTCATTAGTAAATTACGGCTCGAGGACCAGAAGTGGCCATTGGGTTTTCTCCATCGGGCCCCAATTGTTTTCAAATAAACATAACAGCTTTACAGTAGATTTAAAATAAAAGATTAACACAAGAAAAAGCAATTGGAGTTAACATTTAAAAGTACCTTTTCACAAAACTTCTAATAGGGCTGAGGGAGCTTGGTGGTCAGTGCTGCCATCGTGTAATCCTAAGGCTGCAGGTCTGAGCCCTGGCTGCATCAGAAAGGGCATCTGGCTTAAAACTACGGTGGCCCAGAACGCTTAACAAAATGCAAAAACCACAGCAGAGTGAGAGTTCACTCAGTGTGGCAACTCCTCAGAAGAGAGCAAAGAAAAACAACAAAACCAGTCTTGTATGGAGGCTGTTCAGTGACATGGGATAAAAAAAATTAAAAAGCTTGGCCACAAGATATTTAGTTAATTTTGAGCAGCTGTGTCCTCTTTGTGAGAGATGCAGACGTTAACCCATTTGTGCTTAAATTTTTTTTCAGAGTTGTAAGTCATATTTTTATCATTTGAGTTCCCCCTGTATCATGTTATGTATTTATTTTCACCATTTTGTACTTTGTTTTGAAGAAAATAGCCTTTTTATGAATAAGCCCATGAACAAAAAAATATTTATCCTAGGTACAATTTTTGTGGGGAAAGTTACTGTAGAGACTTGAAAGATTAAACAATTAAAAATATGTCTGGGTGACAATCATAATAAATTTTATGAAAATTACCTCTTTCCAGGACGATTTGCATCTTCCATGTCTTCAGTCGGATGGAGCAGGAAGCAGGTGTCATGCGATAGAAATCACTTGGAAACATTTTTTTAAAAAAAATCAAACCCTTTGTCTAAGTTGTCTACTTGTGCATAAGTGGAAAATGTTGCATTAAAACTGTGTATCACTGTCAAAAATGACAGATACACTTTGGCAACAATTGTTGCCAGTGGGGCAAAACGGGGGTAAGATTATATAAATACACTGTTTTTGTATTTAACTGTCCACCCCCCCTTTTATTTTAAGTTTTTGTTAATCGAAAGAGTACACCTCCACGGTTCAATCTAAAGAGTTAATTTGTCATAATATTATTTATGAGATGACATTGAACGCTCTAGGTGTGTCAACTTTTTTTATGGTGTTCCTGAATGTAACATAACTCTTTCTGCAGCAATGACACAGAGCAAATACAACTCCAGTCATCACCTGTCTTATAGCTGCAACATATAATGCCAAGAATTACTTCATGCTTAACCACAAGTGACTGAAGTGTGTCATTCATTCACTCCTACATTAAAATGAAATTAATTCAAACTTGTCCATGTAAACAATCAGCAGTCTCTGCATGGAAATGACTGGATAAAAAATTATGTAGCCACAAGATAGTTATTGTAATGTCACCAGATGGGCTCCGTAGTCTTCTGAAAATGTGAAGAAAATTTCACAAATCATGTCGACTTTAGTTTTGTTTTTATGGTCAAAGTCAACATAATTTTTCCAACTAAATCAAAATAGCACATTTAATTTCCACGAATGACATTAATAAATAACACAAGCACCATAATCTTATCACAAAGATTTTAAAATCAGTTTGCTCCATGAGGTGGACTTTATACTGCAATAAGAGGAATTAAATATTTGGTTTACTCTGGACCATTTACTGAACTGCTTGCTGTATTCACAATTATTCAGCCAATATCGTCCAAGTGTGCTTAATTAGAAAGTCAACATCCACACTGTTATCAGTGTGTTATAAGTGAATATTATCAGTGCTCAGTTACATTATTTCCCGTCAGACAGGGTAATGACAATACATGCATTTCAAAAGCACGTACCTTTTAATTTCTGAAATATTGTCTAAATTATTTTCCATATTTCTTTATTGGACAGCTCAAAGGAATAAAAGATTAACATGGCATTTGTGGGCCTGATGTTTAGTCCATATTTAACCAAAACAACACATACAGATCAGTACACACCTAAATGTTGTAAAACAGGCTGGATCAAAAATGATGCGTTCAAGAAAGGATAAGTGCATAAAAAGTTATTTTATTATTACTGAACCACTTCCAGTCTGAAAGAAAATGCATGAAGACAAAAAAAAAAAGCCAACAAATGCACAGCAATCATACAAGACCTCTGAAAACAGCATTTTGATTGTAATTTTTGTTCTTTCAGTTCCTATTTGCTCCCCAGTCTAACGGGAAGAGTAGTGAATTAAGGGAGGTATGGAGAGAAAAAGGCTAAATACACTCACCCCTGTGAAATCTTACACAAAAAATGCCTCACAGCTGCAACTGGGACCAGTTACTGTTCATTTAAGGAATGTAACCAAGAGGTTTCATTTCTTTAAACACATATTCAGCCTATTTATTTTTAAAAAAGCTTTTGGTTCCGCCGTTAAGTCAGGACTCATTGATCCTAACTAGAGACATGGAGAACTGTGGAATGATTAATGAGGTGTAAAAGCACTCATGGTTACAAAGTCCATTTTAACATTTTGTTTGTGCACAATTAGATTAATTGCATTAAAACAGACAATCTGGAAGTCATTCCAAAAGTTAACCATTTACAATTCAGATGTTTAAAGAAAGCATAGAACAGTGTTTAGATGTTGGACAGTACATTAAAAAAAATGAAGCTTGACTCCTACAGTAGTCCTTGTCCCTGCAGATATGAAGGTTTGCTCAGAGCTCAGTAAGTAATTGTCCACTGCTTGACACTGGCATCATGGGAGGTGGTGACTAAAGTGTGCTCATCTAGCCAAGCCAAGCCACTGACGTGGTGCAAACGGTGAGCATCTGCAGACAGGAACAGAGACGAGATGTTACAAAATATTATTCCAGAGGAAACAAACCTACATTTGTTCCTTATTTACTGAAACGTAAGGTATGAGATTTATCAGTTCCTTTGTTTAACACAATAAATTTTTGTCATCGCCTCTTTCTAGGACTATTTTTATGCAAATACATTTTTTTTTTAAACATAGTGAAATATTTTGTTACACAAAAGGATTTTTCACAATAAGTATTAGAACAAACTCTTCAGCCCAGGATTTTACATCATCTGTTCTTTTCTTATAGAGGCAGAAAAGCTGCAGCAGAACCCTCCCTGCCTACACCCACACTCCCCCAGACTTCTGATGAGCATTTAATGATTCATTTTGAACTTGTGCAAACAAAGATTCTGTTCCATTGAAGCCTAATTATTCCAATTCAAAAACAGGAGTTTAGTTGTACTGATTATTTAGTTATTTTGATTCATTTTCCTGTCCTGACATGTTTCAAATTAAACAAATGTGTGGCACGGCTCAGAAAGTTGAAGGTAGCACAAAGACCTGTAGTTTTAATCACCAACCTGGAAGTTTAATCCTCTTGTCAGGATCACCAAGCGTCCAGACGTACACCATCATGTCCATGCCACCGGTGGCAAAGTGCTCATTATCAGGGGACCAGGCCAAAATAACTGGTTTGGCATGATGTCCGTAAAACTCATTCTTTATCTGGAGGGGGGAGGAAAAGTTGTTAAACACGCTAGATACCGTATGATGTTTGACATCCAGAATGAGGAAATTTTACCGAATATCCATCTGCCACGCTGAAGACAGTGGCTACTTTCTTATCATCAAGGACTGCCAAATACGCTCCATCATTAGAATAGGCCATGTCGGTAATGGGCCCTTTAGCCTCAAGAGTTTTACCCTCCTCCTTCAGAGTGTTGCCCTGGATGGAGTACAGGTGGACTTTTCCATCCTGGAAACAGACAGCAAATATGTTTCAAATATTACATCACCAGGATTATGGAAAACTGTTCTTTTATCACAATTAACATGTCAGGGGAATGTACAAAAATATCCACATCAATTAAAAAAAAAAAAAAGGCAAATTAGTAAAAGTTATCAAAGGAAGCCAGCAGAATGTGTCGACTGTCAAATTATTTGCAAACAAGGACCTGCATTTTGTCTTCAAACAGACAGGAAATTCACTTACTGCTCCTCCAACTGCAGCAGTGGTGCCACCAGGATGGACGACTCCAACCTCTGCTTCGTAGCCAAGATTGTCCAAAGTGAAAACTTTCTTCTGGTCCTTCAGTAAGACGAGCTAGGAAAACAAACTCATTCAATTTAGGCAGTTGTGTAATAACGTTATGACAAAAGAGCTGAAACACTGAATTTAGCTGGACCACAACTTAAAAAAAAAAAAAAAAAAAAACACCACCACACTACCTGCCCAATGCACACGGCCAATGAGAGGCCTCCCACTGATGCAGACACACTTTTAGGCTGGAAATCCATCTTCACCACATCAGAGGCACTGAAAATACAACAGTAAGGGTTGTTAATGAGGACAGAAACAACACGAACACAGTTAGATGTGGTGGATTTATGGCTTTCTAAAGACAAAACTGTATATACCAGGGGTCACCAACCTTTTGAGACAGAGCTACTTTTGGGGTACAGAGTAACATGAAGGGTTACTTGTTTGACACAAACAAATTTGAACGGCTCACCTTTAATTATAGTATTACTAATAATAAATTTATACACGTGACTATTTGATTTCCCGATTACATCTCAATGTTAAAGACTCCTAGTGGTAATCATAATTTACTGTGGTAGATATGATCAATTATTTTTAATAAGCAATTTAAACTTTGTGCAGCAGAATTTGATTCCAGAGTTTCCAGTTTGAAACCCTTTTGGAGCTCTTCGTGTGACTGGAGTGTGGATAGTTGTCTGTGCCCCTGTCTGTCTGCAGACCTGAGGCTCCAGCCCCCACCTTGATCCCGATTAGGAGTGAGGACATAATGGATGTGTAGAAATTAATGGGAAATGTTACTTACTGATTTTTAATACACACTTTTTCTGGTTTATAAAGATTGTTTGAGATGATGAAATATTGTGGACCACTCTGTTAATGATGATTTTAGATTAGTTACTTGT
>JARVJO010000365.1:4460080-4472850 GCA_031762555.1 Cynodonichthys magdalenae | reverse complement strand
CTGAGGTTTGAGAATAAACCTGCTTTTTCTGTCCAGTACTGGGTTATGTGAATCTCTTTTTCATTACTACAAAATTGGTGTCTTGTTGGTGTACATTTACCCGCTTCAAGTTAGTCCCGAATCACGTAAAGAACACGCAATTATTTTACAGATGGATGATTTTTTTTTTTTTTTTATAGCAGAAAACGGATATTTAAACATAAAACATTTATTCTCAATTAAGATTTACAATTTTGTGTATTTTGTAAATATAAAAAAAGAAAATGATAAAAATTTGACAGCTTTGTAGGAAAGAACAATTTGTAACATTTAAAATACACCCGTTTAAAAAACAAAACCACAAAAGCAGGTGTGCACATTTCTTTTTAAAAATTGTAAATTCTTTACCATTTAAAAAAAAAAAAAAAAAAAAAACTTTTTACCAGTAAAAACACTTGTGCCCTTTGTGCTCATCATTCCTACTAACTCTTGTAGATACAAAATATCAGTTATTTAATATAGAAGTACAGAAAAACAATTCTCCCCATAATTGTGAAATCAGTTTGTTCTCCTACGTTTTCCCCCTACTCAGAGGTAAACAAACTGAATATCTGTGCCCTAAAAGGGTTAATTTTCCGAACGGTGGGGGTTGGGGGTGGAGTTAATTGTGTGTTACTGTGTGCTGCTGCAGCGCTGCAGGCAGAATTACCTTTTTGCCATGTATTTAACATGAGATAACAATGACACTTGACATAATTTGGAAAGTCTTGTTAATAAAACTTTTTTTTGTGACTTTTGGTTCCCTTTTTAGCATTTTGAGTTCTGCTTCTAAGACGATCAGTCGATCAGTGCTATTTTTAGAATCTGTCCTGCGTTGGTGACCCCTGGTATATACGATCATAACAAAGAACATATAGCTTTGACACCTTTGTTGTCCAAACAAACACTTTCAAAGAACTTGGATACGCATCAAAAAAAACCCAGATATTTTGTAATGACAGAACTTTAGTTTTAGTTTTTTTTATCCATACCTATACTCTTTCTTGCTGAGCTTTGTATAGCGTAGCGTATCATCCATGCTGCATGACACCAGATGTCCGGCTTCGTCAGTCACCATCTTGCTCACCTGGTTGGTGTGGCCCTTCCCTTTGAAGCAGTCATTCTGCCCAGTCTCTGCATCCCAATAATGTGAGGCAGACGTTAAGGGAACATACACCTTCAAAGACGCTAGACTTTACATTTCTTTGTTATAGGCATCCTTTCATTTTAAAAATTAAAAGACAAATACAGCAAGAATATAACAAGATTTATCATGTTGGGTCTCCAGCCTGAATAGAAACCACTGAAACAGTCACATTGTTGCCATCTTTAAATAAAACTACATTTTCATCACCTGACTGGAGAATGAAACTAATCAGAAGTCCACATCGACAGTTCTGTGGTCTCCAAGCAGAACTGTTTGCTAATTTAAACAAAAGTCAATTCCTTGTTTTCATCCGACCTGGTTAAGAAGCCATCCAGCACGGATGTGGCTGACTGAGTTAATGGCGAGCACTCCACTAAATGCTTGTGTCAGATGCATTAGATGAGTCAGACTGTCTGACGTTAAAAGGAGTTTTTAAAATAAAACACACCCAGCAGACTCCTAAATCAAATATCCCATCATCACAACATAACCTGCAGCATGAGGCCTGAAATGAATCAGCAATCAACTGCAGATTAATGATGTTAAAGGACAAGATGTGAAATTACTGCCAGACCAAGTCTGCTGGAAACGAGAGATAACCAGGCCAGACACATGAAGGATAGATGAGGTTACAAAAAGTCAATGCTTTAAATGAATGACTAGAGTTGTTTAAATACTCTAGTTTAGATTTAGTGCGAGTTTTCAGCCCTCTTCCATAAAGCTTAGATTGATGAAACATTAGGAAAATCACCTTAAAGAATATTTATGCAGTCACTCATTTCTCATTGCTTATTTTTAGTTAATTGGCATTACTCTGTAGATATTTGATTTGACATTAAAGTTTTTTTAGTCACTTTATATTAACCATGATTGAATTATGAAAATAAAAGTGTGAAACATCCAAAAGTGTGAATATTTTTATAGGAACTATACATCATTACCAAATCTCTCTGGTGGGTTAGGAGATATTTTACAAAGAGGAAAGAAACAAACATTTACATATCAAAGCAAACATCACCTGCTTTGTGTCTTTTAGCAGAAGGTAAAATATTTAGTTTTTCCCCAGGTTGTGACGGATTTAAACAAAGTAAAAAAAAAAAACCTTTTTGTTCCTTTTACAGAAATAAGAATATGAAAGGATATTAATGTGTCCATCGTGACTCCCAGAGTAGATGTACGATCGGCCTTCACTTTTGTGAACCGTCAGACACTGGATGGATTTTGTGTGACCCTGTAAAAAATAAAATGAAAAAAAATATATATATATATATAATTAAATGTATGAATTTAGAATACACATAAAATACAAAACCAGCTTTGTACAGAAATACCCTCCATCCAAAGGGAACATTCCAGATTCAATGGCATTCATTTTACTATAAGCCATTCGTCCATTTTGGCACTGCTGCTGCACCATTTGTAATAAGTTACTGCAATAAAGCTACTGTATGAGCTCATTCACAAGACACCTTAGTCCAGGACTTGCACTGCATTCACTGCCGACAAATGACCCATATCAGACTTTCATGACAACCTGAACGCAACAAATCCAATTTTTTCAAATCCAACCCAGACCTTTTCAATATGTACTACTGAATGAGATACATAGCTGATGTTTTTCAAAGCAACTGCAGTCTGAACGCTCGTGCCGCATTTCATCTGATTTTTACATCAGTGAGGTGGGGCAGAGTAAATCGATCCATATAAGGACAGTAACCTCGAGTCATGCAGTTTAAATTTTGTAGCTCCATATGTCTTCAGATACAGAAGTCCAGTTGTTTCATCTTTTTTATTTTAATTTCCTGAATGACTGAAAACTCACAGAAATATGATAGTAATGTGGTCGAAGCTTACCGATACTAAAGTTACTTGTTCAATACTTTACTTCCAGCACATCGCTTCAGTCCAGAAATAAAATGCTGCACTGGAGCATCCGGTCAGAGGCAGGTTCAGATTATAAACACTAAACAAGCATGTCAGAATCCGTTCTGATTGAACAACAACTTCAGAATCGACATGCTAAGAAGCAGCTTTAAGCTATGTTTAGCTGCTTCTGTAAACAGCCAGCTGAAAGTGACGTTACATCTTCTGCACATGCTGGTCACATCAGAACCGTGGAGAGTTTACACTGAAGTCAGATGGAACTTGCATTTAAAATATAATGTGAACATTCACTCCAAAAAATCTGATTTAAAAAAAAAAAAAAAATCAGAACTGATCATTACTGCAGTGTGAACATAACCTTAGAAGTCCCCTGCCAGCCTCAGTGTGACCTCAGAGTGTACCAAGATGGAGACGTTGAGTCTCAGGATTTAGAGATTAAGAAAAAACAACTGTTTATTACCAAGGCAATTATGGATGATGCAAAGCTATTTAGTTAAAAAAAATAAATTAGGCAACCACAAAGAGAACTGCTAAACTAAAACAATGAGGGGAGACATCCAGCACACATTAAATGTGTTGTGCTCCACACCAACACAGCCAAGTTCTGCTTCACACCTCTTTTGGTTCTGCGATGGTCGCTTCATTTCTGAAAACTGACTGTGCAGCCATTTCATGTAACGGTTTTATTAAAGAGTTTATAAAGACCGAGTCAGCTTGGTAGGTGCTTACAGTTAAAGAGACCAGAAATTTAATACTGTAATTTTAACCACACAGACTAATGTGCCACATTATTCCAGTACTGTTCAAAACTGCTTTACCACTCTAAATCACAGTTTTTCAAAGAGCCATTTAAAAGTGCTTCAAAAAGAAAAGCACAGGTTCTACCTTTATTATTTTGCATGTGTAAATATTGGACATTCTGTGGGATTTTGTTTTCGCCCCTCAGAGATGTTATCTAGACTTGGCATCCTTAAACTCTGGAGTCTGACCTTGACGGTGCGAATGGGCCGGTCAGGGTTGTTCTTGTCCAGGTAGTTGATGTATCCTGACAAAGAGATGCTGAGGAGGTGGTCTTTCTGCCACAAACAGCCCAGCTGCTGGTCGGTCACTTCAGAGCCCATGTTGAAGGTGGTGACGGCAGTACCTGCACCAACATCCCACAGCTTCACCGTCTTATCCCCTGAGGCTGAAATCAGCTGGGAGCTGTCAGGGCTCCAGCTGACCTGCAAGCAGAAAGTTTAAACAAAACATTAAGTATCTAAATAAGATTTGAATAGGGAAATACTGAGTTTGTTTGTTTGTTTTTTTACTACAAAACTACAGTACCCTGCATGGCAAGTTTGACTAGCTAGCTCAGACAAAGGAAAGCCAGACATTTAACCAAATTACTGCGAGTCAGGTGACATGTTTCTATTTGAGGCACAATTTGTTCACCAAAACAGTCTGCAGAAGGTTGAGATATACAGCGACTGCAGCATTTATTGGTTTACATAAACACTTACAGCATAGATTCCTCCGCTGTGGGCCTTTTCTCCACCCAGTGATGCAACACGTTCACCATTTGTTCCATCGTACACAAATATCTGTAGAAAAATATTGAAGAGGAACATTTGGTTTAAGAAATTAGAATTTCAAACTGATTTTTAAATATACATTTTGATTAATGAGTAGATTAGGTTTAGCAATCCTTGTTAAAAAAAGTATATTTTTGAATGAACTTACTCTAATACTCTTAATACCTGTACAGACAAACTGTACTGTATATTCAGATCACTCTTTTCAATACCCGTCTAAAACACATCAGCTTTTACTAATCATACAAGTTACAGAAAGTGGCACCACCTAGCTGAAATTTTATAATGGGAATTTTTTAATTACTGTTTACTACACTTTAAGCAAAAAGTAAAGTTAAACTTACTAAGAGATGAACTACAAAGCAGTAATAATGAATTAGCCAGCTTTGTTAGGCATAAAGTCAGACTTTTCAGACTGATAAATATGTCACACAAGCTGAACATCTAAACAGCTGTATTTTCTTCTGATGTGTCAATCACACTATATGAATACATAATTAGTTCATGCTTTAAAAATTGATTTTGGAGTTTGCACAAGTTATTGCCAAAGTATTAAAAGGGACAAAGTTGGAGTTAAATCTGTTAACAATATGGACTTTGACAAGCTTTCTTCCTGCATTCTTCTCCTTTTATTTGAAGCTACTTATTTGGGCAACTATCAAAGCAGAAGATTTGTGAAGAAAAACTAATTTATTTTTTTTAGATGAGTGAAAGCAGCGCCAGAAGATGAAAATAGGGTTTTTAACATTTTTCACAATCCGTATTCCTTCCCCATTATATACAGAACAACGTTAGTTTTCCCTTATTCAACTCTTGAATTTTCAATTAAACAATTTAATATTTTTTGATGTTCAGATTTTAGTTGATGTGAGGAAAACATAATTTAAGTTGGACTTCAGCTTGACTTTTTTATAACCGAATACATCTAAGTTGTGTAATATTTATGCTTTAGATTAAAGATAACTGATGCTAAATCTTTTTCCCAAGATACTAACATTTGCCATTTTCTGAAACTACATGGTAATTTGCTTTATAACAGTGTAAACTACTGTGAGAATCACTTGTCTACAGTTGGTATTTCAGTGATTACCTGACCATCAGCGCCAGCCGTGACAAATCGGCTTCCATCTGGAGAGAAACGAACACAGTTGACAAACTGGCTGTGGTCCTAAAAGCACCAAAGGAAACCAGAAAAAGGAAGTTATCATTTATCTGCAATGCAATCCATCTCAACATCAGGCTTTTACTTTGATCATACAAAATAGCCGGATATTCAACGGCAAAATGTAGTTGGGAGTGTTTTCCCCACTGGATTCTCTCACACATGTTCAATTTTAATTTATTTTGTCCTAGGAGGAAGTTAGATGGATGATCTAGTTTTCAAATCTTATAGGACATTTATTTTATAAATACAAGGTTAGAGTACACGAATGAAAACTGCCTTTATCCTGATGACTAACAGAAACTCTGTCCTTCGGTTTAGAGTAGAATTGCTGACTAAAGTTAGATTCAATAACACGCACACAGATGGGAAATGATTGAAATTAATAAACACTGCAAAGAGCACTGAGCCTCTGACATGTAGAGCCATTTCTTACTGCAGTGAACAATAAAATTTAAACATAAGAAAAACATTGATAAAATACATGTATATTTTGTACTGATAACTTTTCACTTTAAAAACTAAAATTGGACAAAACCACATTTCTAATGAAAAAGTCCTGCTTTTAGAAATCTGGCTCAGTGTGTCTCCAACAAGTTATAGGGGAAGTAGATTACATAACATGGAAACAAGAAAAGTTGTCAAAAACCACCAGGGTGTAGCAGATATGAGCCGACTTACGGGTATTAAAGACCACCAGCTCAAAGATGGTAAAAGCAAGATCAATGTTTGCATTTACTGAAAGTGCAATATTTTGTTACCAATAAACATAAAATGACATTCAGCCTTTAGAAGGTCTGTGGTATTTACTCCAGTGCAAAGAAAAGCAACTCCACTCATATTTAAACACAATTACTCCTTTCACTAAGCTGTTAAACTCACCACTAATGTGAATTTGAACTTGAATGGGGGTCCCTCAAAGAACGATCCACTGGAGTCGTCACTGGCAAGAGCAAGGCGGTAAGGGCGTTTCTGTCTGATGTCTACACTGTTGATTAATTTTGAATGGCCAGAAAGCTCTCCCACTGATGAGCCAGAGTCCCACAGGAACACTGAACCAAACCTGTAATGAGACACAAAGGCTGGCTTTTGGTTTAAGTGACAACAAGCCTATTGTCTACAGCTTTTGGCTTGAAGACTAGATTTTACACAATGATATGCCATGAAGACAACTGACAATGACAGGCCTGCATTATAGATAAATGGAAAGCAAATAAAACATGAACAGGAGTGCAGTTTCTCATGAAAGAATACTGAAGGTAAATACAGTTTAGTTAAATAAATCTGAAGTCCCAGTTTGTTAAATAATAAATTTTAACTCACTTCTCTCGTCCATCACCAACAACAGCAATCCTCTTGCTGTCCTCTGTCCATGCAATGTCCTTGACCTTCCCTGAAATAGGGGTGTACTCGTACTTGAGGAGGTGCTCCTTCTGGGTGGTGTCCCAGATACGGATTTTTCCTGACACATCTAAAGGGTTTGATAACAATTATCTGAATAAAATACAGACACTCCGGTGCCAAGAATACATTTGGATTACATGTGTTCAGATGTGTGTTCTACCTCCAGATGCAATGTAGAATCCACTGGGAGCATACTTGGCGACAGTGACTTGATGAGGATGCTCAGTGTAAATGTCTGCAATAGCCGGATTCTTCAATAAAAACATAACAGGTTTGCATTTGAGAAACTGAACAGAAGCAATTATTTAATAAATCCATGAAAGGCTGGGTGAAATTTAAATTAAACCTGCCAACAAGAAAAATAATTGTTTCTGTAGGTTTTATAACATCCACTGATTTAACAGGAGAGGAAAAACAAGTGTTTGGACCTTTCAGTGAACACTGGTGTCACCTTCAGGTAAACTGTAAGCTTCACTTTTTGTTTTTTTGGGGGTTTTTTATGTGCAACATCTCGAGGGCAAAATATGTGCCTAAACATGAGAAAGTTGTCACTGTGCTGGTGGGATTTTAGCAAGTTATACAACTTGGCAAAAACTTAACACAAAGCCAGTTTAGTTATACTTCTTTGTATTTCACTTTTTTGTGAAATTTAGACAAGGAAAGCAACATTAGTTTGCGAAGTATAAAAATAAATTACTTCAATGTTCCTGATGATGACACACTTCCCATTGGTGTAGAGAAAGTTGTTTCCTTTCGGATCTCCACCAATCACCTTTGCAACTCCCCTCTCCATTTGAGGGAGACTGGCAAATACATGTTCTAGAGCAAAAAAAGAAAAACATGTCAAAATAATAAATGTATGCGTAAAACCTACAACTAGGGGTGCACTGATAAGTCAGTTGGACGATTTATCGGCACCAATTTCCTTACTTTTGGGAGATCGGCCGATCCTTAGATAAGATCGGTGGAGAAGATCGGCTTTTCTACCAATAGAAAGGTCGGAAAATCAGCCACTATCCTCTTTTGCTCTGCTGTGAGCACTACCTAATATCCAGTTAAAACAAGTTTGTATTGTTTCAAGGGTTTTGTTCAAAGTATTTCAGTAAAATAACATTTGAACATTGAAGTTGTATTGTGACTTTATAACATGTGACAGTGTCAGCTATTTAAAAAAAATAAAATAAAATCGGTATCGGCAAGTCAGACGTTTTAAAGATCAGAAATCGGAGATCGGCAAGAAAACTGGAATCGGTGCACCCCTACCTATAACAGAGTTAATGCTAAACTAATCGACAGGGAGACACTTGCAGACAGAAAATAACAGCATGTATTCTTTGTAACATGAACTGATTTAACTGACTCCACCATATTCTGATAGGAATGCAGTTGTAGATAGTTACAAATACAATATAAAAAGAAAGATGAGGTCATGTGCAGCTCTTCATCCAGAGGATTCACTGCAGTCGTGGACACGTGAACTCTAAGATCTCAATTGCATGTCAGTCCAAGGAAATGCCTAATTAATTAAGCCAAATTATTCAAAAGCTGGAATTTTTACCTTATATCTCCGAAACTAAAAAATAAAAAAAAAGACACTTTCAGAAATAAGGTTTTAAATTAAATGAGGTTGTAAATGACAAACATCCAAAAGTAGGTTTTTAGATGTACTATTAACATTGAGGCATTTTGTCTGGTACAATTTCTCAAACATTACACAAATTACACAAATATACAAGTAGAAAAATAGAGTCCTACTATTAACGCTAGCTTAAACAGTACTATTATAGTAATGCAAATAAGACAATCATAAAGGCAAAGGGACATTTATTTATTTCTTCTACCTAGTTTTTCCATCTTCCTCCCAACATTATACGTTGAAGACAAAGCTAAAGCTCTCTCCTGCTCAATTCATTGTTGCCTTTAAAGTTCACAGCTTGTACCAAAAGTTTTAAAAGAAGAAGTGAACGACAGCTCCTCTGACAGCCTGTCTGTATGTCTGGACATGTCACAACAATGCGACGTAAACTCAACTATTTCCTGACTTCCCTCGGCGAGCTATTGCTGCAACCAAACAGCCTATAAAGGCTGCTTTCAGCGCTTAAACTACATTTTCCCCTCGACACAGCATTACAGCTTAGCAGGTAGGTTAGTTTACAATGTAAATTACGTTTTTCATAGGCGAAATCAAAGCTCTTAGCAATGGGCGAGGCTAGCTAGCTCAGCTGTACCCGGACGACTAGTCGGATTTGCTGACCCGTTTCGCATGAACGCAAGGTTTTCTTTGCTTTTTTTAACTCGGTCGTTTGACATAAATACAACCAAACTTACTCAGTTCAATCGGCATTTTCCCCGCTGGCCTTTTGCTTATCGCTACTCTTCTGTATGAATGAAACAGTGGAGACAGAGCCGCTCCTGTGTGTTGCCCTCCCTGATCACACAAACACGGAAGCGGCCGCAGTTCGCGTTCGGCCTGTCTTTGCCCATATATGGTAAATTCAACTCACACGCTGTACCTGTCAGCCAGTAGCGGCGCGCGATGTCTATTTGGATAAATTTCACCCTAAATATGGTCTTTCAGGCTTTAGAGTGTTTCTTTTTAAAAGTCTCTAAGCGCCACCAATCATACTGTTTGACAACGAACTGCAGTTGTAATATTTTAAAGCTGTATAGTTTGTTTTATTCTTGTTTTTTCTTCATTTCCGTTTTACATAAGTCTTACAAAGTCTTACCCTACAATCGTGAACAAGCGAACGACATAGATATTTTGGCAATGAAAGAATAAAACACGGGTAAGCCGCTTTTGGAGTAGTGGTAGCTTGAACAACCAAATTAATTGTCCAAACATGTAAATACCGACCACTCTAACGTATCCCAACTGCAAACTCAGATCATCATTTGTTAAATATTATGTCATCCTGTGTATCAGTAGAAATCACAATTTTCCTGAAATAGGACTGGGAATCCCCTGCCCTATTTAGGATAGGCTTATTCAGACTGTGGACTTTATAGTGGCAAATACTAAAAGAAAAGGGCTACTACAGTATATAGAATTTATGGACAAATTACTCATTAGCAGCGACGCCAATGACACGTGTTGTGGTTGTAAATATGTGCATCTTCAGCCCTTCCAGATGGTGTAAAAACTGTAAAACCTGCTTCATTTGGGGGGACCTGTCCTGCATTCACATGGGCCCCATGAACCAAACAAAGGCAGAACAAGTGAGCAAAAATAATTTAATTTAAACTTGAATTAATGCTATTACTAGGAACTTAAAAGAAACCTGAAATAAGGTTGTGGTTTGTTAATTAATACCTGTCATACAGTATCAGTCCAACGGGGGGCGCAAACACCCTGTGGTTTTCATCGCTTCAGCGTCTCACCGTAGAAGAAGAGTTACACCCTTTGCTCTGCACTTCTGGGACTATGGCGGCCGCCTTGAGGAGAAGCTTAGTAACATTGGCCAAGGTGAGTTTCCAGATGATGTTTAAGGAATAAGTGAGTACATATTAGTAGAAAGTGGGCTTATGAGGTTTTACATTGTTATACTTAGGCGCTGTTTTAGGTCTGTATCTTATGGGTTAGAGTGTAGCATCGTGGAGACGTGTTTTCGAGAAACTCTACAACAGTTCTTGGAAAAGCAAACAAAAAACAGACTTGTTGTGAATTTGGTTGTCAGCAAATAAACAACAGACAAGCCAACACCACCAGTCACATACTATAATTTTGGATAAACAGAAGTACTTTCTCCCTCCAGACTTGAATACCTTGGTTTGAAATTTAATTCCTAGTATTTCTGTTGAAGTTCAAGCTTACAAACAAGCTTTTTCGAAAACTAGTTTCTGAGGTTTGAACGTCAAATAAACATCTGTCTCTCCTGCAATAAAAGGTGTTAATGAAGCTAGCTCTATAGTGTTTAACTCTTATAGACAACTTGTGATATTTGTTTAATCACTTTGACTGGACTGCATTGATTGTATTGTTGGACAGGTGAACATAAAGCTGTTATACAATCATGTGTGTTCATTTATTTTAGTGTAGCATTACACAAGTTATTCCTAATTTATTCCTGCAAGATCATTTGAGGAGCCATTGCATCCCTAAATAAAAAGGGCCAGAATAAAACTTGATACAAAATTTAAGAATTTACAGACAATTGTTTTGTCTGTAAAATTTCAGTTTCTCTGTTGTTTCTAAAAAATGAACCCTGTAAAATAAAGCAAATCATGTTTTCCTTCTGTAGGTCGATCAAGTAAACGCTTCACTTTGCACAGGTTGAAAAATAAGTAATCATATAAATAAAACTAGGTATTAATTGATGACAGTTTAAATAGTTTTAGCCCACTAATTATTGTCCAAAAGGTCAGATCTTTGCCATTTCTCCTGTCTTGCTCAGTCTGACCAGGGCCCTGTAGTAAGACATTTCTTTATTCACAGTGGGACTAAGCAAACAACAGTTTGAATGTTCTCAATATTTTTTATTTTTGTGGGATTAAAGAATCACAGCTATAGTAAAGAAAAAATAACAATCATTTTATACATCTGTTTATTGCTGCCCTTCAGGACCTGGGAGTCCCACGCTGGCAGCAGCTGGTCTCTCGACCTCTAAGTGTGTCTGCGGGGCTTTATAGTTCAGAGACCCCACCTGCCCGCGCTGACGGGACCTTCAAGGTCACAATGGTTCCAGGAGATGGAGTCGGACCAGAGCTGATGACTGCTGTCAAGGATGTCTTTAAGGTACTTGTGAAAAAGACGAAGATGGAGAATTTACTGCCTTTTGTTTTTGTATGTTTATAAAACGCACTGTTTTCAGGGTCAAGAAAAGCATGTGCATTTAAGTTGATTTTATTACAAGCTTACATTTTGTTATTGTTGATTTATCTTCCTCTTTATGTTTAGGCAGGGGACATCCCTGTTGAATTTGAGGAGTTTCATCTCAGTGAAGTGCAAAACATGGCCAGTGAGGAGAAACTAGAGCAAGTATTGACCTCAATGAGGAACAATAAAGTAGCTATCAAAGGTTAGAGTCACCTTTTCTTCTTTACATCACCCTTATTTAATAAAAATATTTTAAAAAGAATAATCTGGATAAAAGTCTGAAGGAGTAGTTCATTCTTTAAATTACAAAACAAGTTGTGAAGCTTGTTTTTGTTATTTTTTTAATTTAGGAAAGATTCACACACCTATGGAGTATAAAGGGGAGTTGGCGTCCTATGAAATGAAACTAAGGTGCTTAAAAATGATAAAATAATTGATAACATGTATCAGTGTCATAAAATAACTACATCTTGATTTCCACAGGCGTAAACTGGACCTGTTTGCTAACGTGGTTCATGTGAACAGCCTGCCTGGCTACAACACTCGCCACAACAACCTGGACCTTGTCATCATCCGCGAGCAGACTGAGGGCGAGTACAGCTCCCTGGAGCATGAGGTGAGGAACAGGATGAATCTCTACAATACACTGTGTGCAGAATTATTAGGCAAGTTGTATTTTAGAGGATTATTTTTATTATTGAACAACAACTATGTTCTCAATCAATCCCAAAGACTCATAAATCTCAAAGCTTAATATTTTTGGAA
>JARVJO010000365.1:4423177-4433880 GCA_031762555.1 Cynodonichthys magdalenae | reverse complement strand
GCACCCCTAATATATATATATATATATATATATATATATATATATATATAAATAAATAAATAAATCCTCTTGTTCCATATCATGTGGGTATGAAGGTGTAGAAGGTGTGTCAAAAAAGTTGTAAGCATCCTTCCTAAACAACTTGCTGAATTTAAAGAAAAAAACATTGATTATTCTTTGAATCTGCCCATTTTAATTAGACTTTAAATGTTAGAAAACAAGGCCCTTTCCCAGAGTTAAAGGGGACATATGAAAAATCCACTTTTTAAACTGTTAAATGTGATTTGTCATGTACTTGGAGTCTGTAGGAGTGCAGAACAGTTTAATTTAGTTTCTGCCTGAGCTGTATGTTATGTTCTGTATTTTCTTCTTTTTTTTCCAGTAAAGACAAATTAACAAAGATAAATTTTATTAACCTTATTTGTTACCATGATTCTATACTAGAATTGCTTTTGGCCGCAGACAGTTGTTGGTGGGTCGGTGATGGAGAAAGGGAGAGCACCGGTTGGATTTGTAGGTTAATAGCGTTCTCATTGACAACTTGATTAGGCCCAATAACTGGCTGCAGTCAAAACCCAACTGTTCTGCACTAAAACCAAAGTGTAAGTAGCACCGTGAATGAGCCCAGTACTGCAGATTGGCAACTGGCAAGATTAGAGCTTTTAGCACCCCATTTATCCGTTGCTCGTTGCTGCAGTAATCTGTGATGTAAGCATTGGTGTGTGTGTTTGGCTCAGTTTAGTGTTGAAGTATCACTGTAAGCAAAGACGAACAGGCAGAATTATTCCCGGGTCAAGACTGTGGGATTAGATCCAAGGGATTATCACAGTGCAGTTAGCTTCAGGGATTAAAAACAGACTGACAGTTTGCCAGACCGATAACCCGGCTTTCGCCAGGATCCGCTCAATCCTTTTGTCCTCTAAAAGCTCATCCTCACATTAGTGTTGGATAGGTTCTCTGTTGGAACAGGAATTTAAGCGTGACACTGATTCTCTTCTGGACATGCTTGCTCAGGGTTAGATTATTGGTTTGGTAACGCACAAATAATGGTCATATACATACAAATCTGATCGTGATTTGAAATTACCAACAATTTATTCTTTGTTTTTTGACATCCATGTTTAAAGTTATCACTTTAAAGGGGCAGTAAACATGTATTCTTTGTGACAGACTATTGAAAATGAAAGCTAAAATTTCAGTGATTTGCTGCATAATTCTACTCTTTTGTGTTATTTGTGGTGTTCATTTTCAGGTTTAAGTTAAAAAAAGTAAAGTGCAGAAACTTGAAGTTTGACAGTTTTACTTTTTTCTGTTGGTTTGTAGGAACACGCTGTTCGAATGAGTGATTGATGTCATCTTTCTTCCTTCAGGTAAACATGTACCAATTAAAAGTTAGAATTGTTTATTTTCTGTTTGTTTACAAGCAGATAAATTGGTAATCTGTTAGGCTTCAATGAAAAGCATAAATACATGTTAATATTGATTCAAGTTCAGTTTTAAGATCTTGTGTTTCTTGTGTCCTTCATGAAGGGCAGGATGGGTGTGTGTCCCCTGCTCCTGCTGCTTGGTGTCGCCCTCGGGGCCTCAGCCCAAGGTCCATCCACTGCAAGTATGAGCTCCATCCACCAAAGCAACTTTATATTGAATGGTTCACGGTAACATCTCACCAGGTCCTGTTTTCTTTTTTACAAGATCTTTCAGATGTGTCCACCAGACCTACAAAGCCTCCAGTCGCACCCCAACTTAACTTAACTCCTGCATTAACCCCCGCAGAAACTGTCACGGTGCCTGCCCCCACAGTGACACCAGTAACGACAACAAAAGCCACAAGCCCAGGGAATAACGAGCAGCGCCCGACCTCTGATTCCAAAAATGCTGGAGGTCCACTTACTGCAGCTCCTGCTGATAATCCAGAACCAACAACAATCGACGAAACACCCCCTCCCACCCCGACGATGGGAGCGACCACAACCTTAGCTCCAGAACCTGAATCTCCAGTGACTGACTCTACTACAACTAAGGAGACCACCACGAAACCAGTCACATCAAGCACCCAGCCCCCTGGTGAGTGCTCGTCCCAGAAAAACACGACCCATAACAAATATAACCATTTCAATGTTTAATCATCATGGATCACTGCTTTTTGACATTTACAGAAAAAAGGATATGTTGAGGTAACACAAAGGACATCAAAGGATTTTACTTTTTATATATTTGTTAACTGTTTATGGAAAATGTATTTTTTTTTAATAGTAGATGGATAATGCAGTTAAATATCAGATTAACGTCTTCATATAGACTTAATTGTGGGGTTGTTTGGATAAATTACATAAATATTGAAAGATGACTCAGATTTTGATTCCAAGTAAATCTCTTGACAGTTTCTGCACCACTCCTGCTTGAACTTTGTTTTTTGGATCCATTTGGACCCAGTGCATAATTAAAATATTTTAAAGCATATCCAAAATATAATATTCCATTTTTTGTTAGGAACATGGTTGTTATTAAAGCTTCTGTGCCTTTTGGTTTCTTGAATTTGGTTGGAAATTTCTATAAGTATTTTAGAGATTTTTTATTATACTTTTATTGAAAGTTTTCTGCTTGATGTTTGTATAATAATCTACTACTTTGAAAGGTTTTTACTGATGGATAAGGCAGACTTGACATGGAAAATTGTTGGAAAGTTGGTTGTGTTCCTCATATGGCACTAACAACTTAAAAGATCAGAAAAGCTCTCTGGTCAAGAGTCCATCTTTAATATTTTAGTTTGTTGAACATATTTGTGCTTTTAGGCTCCACTGTAGCAGTTCTGGAAATATCTTTCCGTGACACACCTGCATTTGACCTGTCATCCGCAAGAATTGGAACATCATCTTAATGGATGGCTCCCCCACACTGTTAAAAGTGTTATTTACACGTTAAAGCTTTCTGTATTATCTTTCTAAAGAAGTGGGTCTAAGCTAAAGTCATTAGGCAGGAAGAACATTTGTGATTAAACTAGCATCCCTAAAATTAATGTGAATCTCCTACCCCTTAGCATGTCATAGTTTTTAACAACTCAGAGTATGTGTTGAGCTACTACTACGCTAAATTTGAGCTCAAGATCTGTCAAATTGACTGAGTTATCACATTTTTTGTGTTTGCTAAGGTGGTTCAGCTGTGGTGACCGTCTTGAATCAGAACATGTACAAAAGTTAGCCAATTATAGATGTGCGTTCAGTACTTTTTTTTTCTGAGCGTTTCATTAAAATTCAGTGGTTCTTGAGATATTTTTCTAACAGAAAACTGGACTTATCTGATAATTAGCGTCAAAATGGCTTCAGCTGTGAGAACCTGA
Organism: Cynodonichthys magdalenae; assembly: GCA_031762555.1. Classification (NCBI taxonomy): domain Eukaryota; kingdom Metazoa; phylum Chordata; class Actinopteri; order Cyprinodontiformes; family Rivulidae; genus Cynodonichthys; species Cynodonichthys magdalenae. The sequence continues at coordinate 4,430,543 of JARVJO010000365.1, read as the reverse complement.
AGAAAGTCACATTCAGAAGGGTTGGGCTTTATTCATCACTGGCCTGCAGCATCCTTGTGTATGAAACATGACTCTTCCACCTTTTTTTGCACATTAATTATTCATCACTCAGGAATCTAGAGAAATGTAGAAATCATCAGCGTATGTGCCTGATCGATTTGGTAAAACAATGTCATCGTGGAGTGAAAGAGCAGGTATGGTTTCCATGTTTCTGCAAACAAAACATTTTTGCTGCGATGACACAGAAATGTGTGTAAAGCTGCTGTTGTTGTTTAAATAAGCATCAGTCATTCTACATTAACTATGACTAAAACCTATGTGGCACCAATATTCTTCCTATTATAGAAAGTGGTGATTTTTATATTTGTAGGTGTTGTGCTCCATTGTCTACCTTCTGGACATCCTTGAGCCCGGAGTAAATGGTATTAGATCCATCAAGGCTGCGTCAGTTCCACATGACACTCACAGCCTTTTGTGCTCATGCTCCCTTCAATGTATCTATTGTCCCGTCCAGAATGCTGAAAAGTCCTGGGAAAAGTGTGTGAAAATGCAACACAACTGGTCCCTGTCCACTCTTCTCCCAGAACGCATATAGAGAACATGAAGTCAAATGCTGCTTTCTTTTGCAGCATACTTTTGTAATGCAGAGAACTCTCTTGAAATGGATTGACGGAACAGCTGATTCTTGTCCTTTTGTCAGCACCACGTGAAGTTTGCTAGAAAAATTGGTTGTTTTGTCGTGCCCCGATGCATCTTACAGAACAAACATGAGCACACAAAGAGAGGGCAGAGGGGTTTTTTGTTTTCTGTTTTATTTATTTATTTTTTTGTGCACCACAGCCCCCCTTGTTCAAACAGATGTCTTTTGTTCCAGCTGTGGGGGGTGAAGGGTCATCAGGAAAACCACAAAGTTGTCCTTAAAATCATGCACATGGTGGAAATATATACAAATATGTCAGCCATTCTAACCTGTGTCTGGGTAAAAATTGAAGAATAGATAACCTGTGTGATGTGAGCTTAGGTGACCAACAGCAGATATGTTCTTTCAAGCTTTTAGAAAGCCTTAAACTTTTAATAATCTATCTAAATAATTACAGTAAACACTGAATGTTTTTGTGTTTCATTTTATCTCCTTCTGCCTGCTGAGTCTTAGATAACTGGTTACTGAGGAGAAAGATTCACGTTCTTGGTTAAAATTTGATTTCTCTTCTCCCTCTGAGAATAAAAACATGTAACTTTCCATTTGTGTCTGGGTGCAGATTTCCTTTATTAATTTTAAACCTGTTGACAAATTAACATAGATTCCACTTAGGGAGCAGAAAAATGAATCTGATCATGAACTTGAATGGAAAATTTGGTTGGATTTTTTACATAAAGTATAAAGTATATAAAGTACATATGGCACAATGCATGCATATATTTTTAAGGGTAGAAAAAATAGATTTTGCACAAAAGGTTAGAAAATGTGTGTGTTTGGTAGATTTTTTTTCTTGTTGTGCTTCTTGGCAATAAATTTTATACTGTTTGAAAACCTGTTAATTTCTTTTTTAAATGGTGCCACATTTGTAAGGAACATGCATTTGTGAGATGAGCAGTAGAGCTAAGTAAGTGGGTTGCACACAATAAAAGACAGATTTTCTCTGCCAAACAGCTTATTTTGCTGTTATTGACATTTGTTTTGAGCTTGTGGTACCCCCAGGTGCTGCCAATCAGGTGTCAGTAAGATTATGGGGGGCAAACCTCATATTTGGGAACCATTTTATTGTAACATCTCAGTCATCAGGAAATTGAGAAGAAGGACCATTCAGATAACAAACTACTACTATTAATAACCTTTTTAGAGTTTATTATGTTTACAGTTTTTTTTTGGCTTCTTGACCTTAAATTATTAATAAAAGAAAGCATCTTTTTCACTGTTGCCACATTTGTTGCTGAGCTAATCGACTGCTCATGGAATCTTCATGTTATTGTATGTGATGCAATAATTCAGAATTTTCGAAGTGAGATTCTATGGAAAGATTCTGAACAATAAATACCTCACCTGTTGTAGATGAACGACAGTTAAGAAAAATAGAGCTTCACTCTGATCGGATTGTCCAAATGGTAGTTAAACCGAAATTGATTATTACTGACATCTATAATAATGAAAACTTTAACAGTACATGTATGAGTATCCTTACAAAAATGTTAATACATTACTGCTGGAAGTTTTCCAGGCAGCATCAGAAGGGCTACAACTAGCTGCTACTGCTATATATAATTGCAACTAATTATAGAATTATGTGAAAATACATCGACGTTTGCTCATCAGTCTGGTCTGAATTAAACTTTATATGTATACTGTATATATAGACTTTGCTGCCTTACAAAACAAATTTGGTAATTTTACATTGTTTTAAATGCTTTTTTTACTCTTCCAAATTGATGTCCAAGTTATCTGTTGCACTTTATTATATCTCTCAAGTCCCCTCCTGGAACGTCTTTTGATGCTTTTCATTGAACTCTGTCTTTTCTCTCTGTTATGTAGACGATGAAATGCCAATCATAGCTGTGATGGTGGCCCTGTCCTCCCTGCTGGTCATCATCTTCATCATCATCATCCTGTACATGCTCAGGTGGGTTGAACATGTTTGATAATCTTCACGCAGAGACCTTAAAGGCCTTAGGTGCTGCTGTTACCATGGCAATGACTGATTGGCACTCCGCTGCGAGACCAAAGCACAGCGTGTTTTGCGTTGTTCTTTGTATCAGCATGTGCTTTTTGATGTTTGGCAGATTTAAGAAGTACAAACAAGCAGGAAGCCATTCCAACTCCTTCAGGTTGACCAACGGCAGATCAGATGATACAGGTGAAACACCCTGAGATGTGCTGAGTTTGTCTTTATGTACGCTTTGTAAGCAGATCAATGTTGGCACTGAATGTTCTTTGTTTTGGGTCAGGTTAACTAATACGTACAGGCAGCTTGATTAAACTTGTTTTTTTTTTCTGAAAATATGTGAGCCGACCTCCTCAATTGATAAAATTTTACTGTGAGACAGGAGAGTTTTGTTTGTTGCCATTACCTAATCATCAGAGCTACAGTTGTCTGGCCAGTGTTGACTCACAGCGCCCTCTCCTGGGCATTTTAAAAACTGACTTAATGTTGAACTTATCCAAGCTGTGAGACTGATCCACTTTCATATTCCCAACTCTTTATCTTTACCTGTTTGTCTCTTCCTGTCCCTCTCACCCTAATTTTCTTTTTTACCTCTTCCCTTCCTTGTTCCAGCAGAACTCCAGAGTGTGCCGCTGTTGGCCCGTTCACCCAGCACAAACAGGAAGTACCCGCCCATTCCCGTGGACAAGCTTGAGGAAGAAATGAACCGTCGCATGGCTGATGACAACAAGCTCTTCAGAGAGGAGTTTAATGTATGACACCCTTAAGGCTCGCACATACCCGGGCGTACTGTGTGCGGTCCGTGAGCTGCGAGGACTCTGCGCATATTGTCCGTGGACGTTTGTGACTTCATACTCGAGCGTACTGACCGCCTGACAAATTCTTTAATTTCTCGCAATTTCAGTCATGGCGTCAAGGACGAAGAGGAAGAGATAGTTTGCATTTTAGCCTTAAAACAACAAAAGAAATTAACTTACCTAACCCAGGGTCGGAGCTATTTCCTCCCACAAATTTGTTGGTTATCTTTAGATTCCTTCATTGACAAATCATAAAGTTTTCTAATCTCCTCCATGAGACGCTCTTCAAACTTTGACTCCATTTTGTCCACAAATGACACAGATTCTCAACTTTACAAGCTAGGTGTCTCATTCAAAAAAGTTTGACGTGAACTTGGCGGACAGTTTATTGTGCGACACCGCGGCCGTAAAAAATTGATCTCTGAGCAGAGAAGTCTGGCGGATGGCTAGCCTGGTAAAAACCAGCCCCTTGTCCTTCACTTTGCTTCGGACAGAGGGTCTGGACTCTCGGCTATTGAGAAGCGATTGCTTGCTTAAGCCGTGGCCTCTGTTGAAGTTTAAAACAATTGGATTGGTTGGCCGCCACGTATGTGTGCGCCTGCGCCAGCTCCTCTTTGAAGGACGCTAAGCTAAGAAGCTAACAGGAAATTCCGTGCGCTGTAAACAACCCTACTGAGAGGAGAGAAATATGGAGCTGAACGAGACGGTTGTAAATGATGCTGCAGGCTTTGTCAGACAAATTTAATTTTATTTGAAAGCCTTATCAAAATGAACTGGCTTCCTCCACTGCTAAACTACAGCAGACACTACGCAGAAAATCTATGTTGTCATTCCAATTGGCCCAGGTAAAAATTCTACCGAAGAAATCCATGTCTATGGGAGAAATCCCAGACTGAGCAGTGAAGGGAAACTAGAATTGAGTGGAACTGCATAGGAAGGCAAGGGCCAGGCTAGCGGACGTCCGCTTCGAGTCCGCATTGAGGCTGCCTAGAGTCCGCTTGGACCTCCGCGGAGCGAAGTACATCCGAGTATGTGGGGGCCTTTAAACCAACATCTGATGACTATCTGAAGCGTTCTTTGTCAAACAGTATGTGTAAGGAAACAGAAACCTTCCACAAGTATAACAAAGTTTTACCTGGTAATGACTCGTTATGAGCAATAACCCATACAGTGGTTAAAATTATGTTCTATAAACTAATGTTTGACTTTGAAAGTTGTTTTTAGCAAGCAGGTTTGACCTATGATGAAAGTTGTAAATGAATAAATATTAATTCTGCTGCAGTGTAAGCGGTATCAGTCATCATTGCATTTATAGGAAAATTATCTTGTTGCTGCAGCACACTCATGATGAAATACGAATGCTTCCTCCAGCAGGAAGTGAGGTGTAGGATCACAGTCAGTCAGAGGGTTGTCATGCACTTCTCTGTTTTCTTCTCTGCATTTATAAAAACATACATGTTAGGTTGCCCTCAGGCCCAGACCTCCCTTGCAAAAGCGATCTGATCTCAGTGGGATTTAAATGGATAAATAAAGGTTAATAAGTAAAGCGAATTGAATAATATCTTTGTTTTGTTTTTTTATCCTTTATTCAGGCTCTGCCGGTCTGCCCCATCCAGGCATCATGTGATGCTGCGTCAAAGGAAGAAAATAAAGACAAAAACAGATACGTCAACATCTTGCCATGTAAGTGAAGGCTCATGCTGTAACAGTGTTCTGATTGGTCGATTCAAGCTTTTAGAAATGTCGAAATGTATTTAAAAGTCTGCAAAAACCATATAGCACCACAAGTCCCTGTTTCTTCCTTTTTCAGATGATCATTCCAGAGTGCATCTCTTGTCTCTAGAGGGAGTCCCCGACTCTGATTTCATCAATGCTTCTTTTATAAATGTTTGTATCTGTGCTGCATCCTCTCTCCATGCAAAAACCCTCTAAATACAATCGACTCATTTCAAATGTGTCACCCTGATGACCTCTTGTTTTTTTTTGTTTTTTTTACTTTAGGGGTACCAGGAGAAGAATAAATTTATTGCAGCACAAGGTGAGACTTTGCATTGAAGAAATAACAAACTGTGATTGAAAACATTGGAGGATTTAATTGTCTTAATGGCTGTTTCTGTCCTGATCTTTCAGGGCCGAAGGAGGAAACTGTTAATGACTTTTGGCGGATGATATGGGAACAGAACACAGCCACCATTGTCATGGTGACCAATCTGAAGGAGAGAAAAGAGGTAGGAGACTAAGAGCAGAAAATGAAAATGTGTACGTTAAAAAACTGAGATCTTATGGTATTTTTTTTTTCTTAATTTATCTAAAGTTTAATTACTATAGAAATTCAAATAACTATCAACAGTTAATATACAGTTAACAGGAGCTATATAGACTGGATGAAGACAAAAAAACTTTTAACAAAATTCTTTATTTTTTTATTTTTTTTAATTTTTACTCTATTTATTTATACTGATGCAAAATTTTCTTGTAACTGTATTTTTCACTGTCCAGTTTGACTCATCACGACTCTGTTTTTCAGTGTAAGTGTGCGCAGTACTGGCCGGACCAGGGCTGTTGGACGTACGGCAACATTCGCGTGTCTGTAGACGACAGCGTGGTTCTGGTGGACTACACTGTCCGCAAGTTCTGCATCCAGCAGGTAACACCTGATGACTAGGCTACCAAAATGTTTGAACTCACAGCCGCAAAGTTTATTTTGAGTACGACTTGAGTCTGAAAATGATTTTAATGTACATAAATAAAGAACTCTGTGGCTTTAACTACAATTTAGATTTGTTGTGTTTAAGGTGGGAGATGTTTCTGGGAAAAGGCCTCAGAGGCTGGTCACTCAGTTCCACTTCACCAGCTGGCCAGACTTCGGGGTGCCCTTCACTCCCATCGGTATGCTCAAATTCCTCAAGAAAGTCAAGAACTGCAACCCTCAGTATGCTGGCCCTATTGTTGTTCACTGCAGGTAAGTGTGGGGATTTTGTTGTCCTTTTTCTTTTTTGGACGTGTATTTTCTTCAGCTTGTAAGATCACATGTCTGTGTGTGTGTGTGTGTCAGTGCGGGTGTGGGAAGGACAGGTACCTTTATAGTAATTGATGCCATGTTGGACATGATGAACGCTGAGAGGAAGGTGGATGTGCACGGCTTCGTGACCCGGATCAGAGCCCAGCGTTGTCAGATGGTGCAGACCGATGTGAGTCCAGTTTGAAAGTATAAACATGGTGGCCAACACCACAATCATCGAGCATTTGTACCTGAGAGTGATTCATGTCTTCTCTCCTACAGATGCAGTACGTTTTCATCTTCCAGGCTTTATTAGAGCACTATTTGTACGGTGACACAGAGCTGGAGGTGTCGTCATTGGAGTCCCACTTAACTAAGCTGTACGCTCCTGCACCTGGAGCTGGCTGCAGTGGGCTGGAGGCCGAATTCAAGGTCCGCACACACGCTTTATTCTTGCATCTTTCGTACATTTGACCATGACTGGCCAAATAATACTGGGTTCAAAGAAGCAAAGTTGTAATTCTGTGATCTTTAGAAACTCACATCCATCAAGATTCAGAATGACAAGATGAGAACAGGCAACCTGCCTGTCAACATGAAGAAGAACAGAGTGCTACAGATCATTCCATGTGAGTGATTTACTTTTATTAGACATGGATTTGGGCAGTGGTGGGTACAGCTAACCAAAAAGTTAGTTTCACAAACCACTAATCCACTAAACAAGTTATTTCTACTAATGCTAAGCAGATAAAAAGTTGTGGAAGCTAAAGCTAATTGCTAAGACCAGTGGTTCCCAACCTGGGGGATCAGAGGGGGGGCGCATAATGTGCTTGATCAGGTTTCGGACAACCAGATCCCGCCTCCTGGTTGTAAAGTTCTCCGCAACGATTCACCGTCATTTGTAAAAATGA
>JARVJO010000365.1:4405739-4419605 GCA_031762555.1 Cynodonichthys magdalenae | reverse complement strand
GGTGGAGTTAGTCTTTCAGTCATACACTTTTCTTTCTGAACCTGTTGTACGTAGGTCCTGGAAAATTATATGGAAGGCCATGGAAAGTCCTGGAAAAGTCCTGGAATTTTTTTCCCAAATACCAGTGGGGACCCTGCAGTTAGTGAAGAGCCCAACACATAGTTACAAACAGTCTGAGATAAAACGTGATGAAAAATATCCTTTTTTAACTTAATAGCTATTATTACTTCTCATATCTATTGTTATCACATTTTAGAAGCCCTTGGCAGTTGGAAATGCAGCGTTTATAGTTTCTTCTTTCCCTCCTCTATCTGTGTTTCTGAGTAAAACTGAACTGCAGCTGTAACAAAACAACAGATAAGTAACTTTCATTGTGTGAATTCCTTTGTCCAATCATAACCAAAGATTGCTTTTGGTTTCTGCAGATTAGACAGGTAGATTTTTATTAAAGTGAAAAATATTTTCTCTCTTGATTATCAGATGGGTACAGATAAAAAGTTGATGTAGCGTCACGCCACAAAGAAACTCTTGCTCCACAAAGTTCAACAGGAACGCTGCCTGTGGGCAACACACTGCACATTTTTAAGTTTTTATCCAATAAAATAAACTTTGAGTTCTCTCTATAGATAACTCACAGTAAGTGCCAAAATAATTAGAACATTTTCCAAAAAACTATTTGTACTTTTGAACATTTTTGTCTATTTAAATGACGATTTTCGATTTCTTTAAGGAGCGTATAGTAACTTCACAGGAATAAAGTATAGCAAATTCTAAAATAAGTAATTCCTTTTCATGTTGCTTTTGGTCCTTAAATTTGTACATCTGTAGCATCAGAAATGCTAAATATTTTAGTTAAACTCATATTTGTTTTTGTTTATATAAATGACTAAAAAGATATTTGTAAGAGACATTTTGTCCAGTGTGATGTCAGGCCATTGGTAGCATTTAAATCTGAAAGTAAAGGTCTAAAATAAAAAATGGAAGGAGTTATTATCAACCAAACTGTTTGCTTGTTGTCTCCAATAGGCACTATGTAGTCAGAGGTCCTGAGAAAACTCCATATGAAGGTAAAAATGTGTTTTTATTGGGAATAATGACAAAGTTAATATGTTATGTTTGTTTTTTTTATTTTGCGTTTTACGTCTTTTCTCTTTTTTTGTTTATTTTCAGGGGGTTATTATCACGGAAAACTCATATTTCCTCGAGAATTTCCCTTTAAACCACCAAGTATTTATATGATAACACCAAACGGAAGATTCAAGTGCAACACAAGGTAAAGAAGGAGCTCCTCCCTGTTTGACTGAATAAGGATTCAGGCTTTAGGAGAATTTCCTGTGTGAAGTCTTCTTGGTCGTTAGTTTTTCTGTTTGTCTGGCAGGTTATGTTTGTCGATCACAGACTTCCATCCGGACACGTGGAACCCTGCTTGGTCGGTGTCCACAATCCTCACAGGTTTGCTCAGCTTTATGGTGGAGAAAGGACCAACACTCGGAAGCATTGAGACGTCCGACTACACAGTGAGTGAAAACATGTTCAAAAGGTAAGAAACAGGAAGAACATGTGATATTTGATGGGTTTTGTTTGTTTGTTTGTTTGTTTGTAGAAAAGACAACTTTCTGCCCAAAGCCTGGCCTTTAACCTCAAAGACAAAGTGTTCTGCGAGCTCTTTCCTGATGTCGTGGAAGTAAGTGTGACATTGTTCTTCGCTTCTTTTTTTTCTTCTCTTCCTGTCCTTTGGATTAATCGTCTCTCTTGTCACTTTTCTTCTGTCAGGAGATGAAGCAGAAACAAAAAGCCCAAAAGGAGTTAAGCACCCGCTCACAGCCCCTCCCTTTACCCGACGTAGTTCCTGATGGAGACCCTCAACAAGCTCATTATGGCCTCCCAGCCCTCAATGGAGGACCAGCCCCCGTGGGAGGCGCAAACCCCGCCCCCGGCCTGCAGCAGGCCAATCGGAACCACGGACTTTTAGGCGGCGCTTTAGCCAACCTGTTTGTGATCGTAGGCTTTGCAGCGTTTGCTTACACGGTCAAGTACGTCCTGAGGAGCATAGCCCAGGAGTGAGAGGAGAAGCATCCCCCCTCCTCCTCCTCTTAGTGAGCCACCTAAATGACTCTGATCTTTACAAACACAATACGAGGAGGAGAGGAGAACTCGCTCCTTGGTTAAACTCCTCCACCACCAAAACGACAACAACCATGGACTTTAGAAGTAAACTGAAGCTGGCCCACCCCCGGACGGACAGAGCAGGAGGTGGATGGGAGTGGGAGTTTGGATGGGGGGGGTTTATTAAAGTGGTTGTGATTCACTTTGTGCTACAGTGGTTTGTACAAAACCTGGGAGCAAACTTGGCTCATGGGTTGAAAATTCTCACTAACAGCAATCTTCAAACCACTCTGGGCTTTTTTTATTATTAAAGTTAAAGGAACAACTGGATTTTAAATGTTCAACAACACGTTAAATCAGTACCTAAATCTGTAAAAAAAATAATAATAATAATAATTTGCCTCAAAAAAACCTCCATTGTGTTTTGGTTTCAGCAGAGAATTATCTCTTTGAGGGGATCGTACACGTCATACAGCTGTTAGGTGTGAGGGAGTTCATTTACAGTTCAGGGTCCTTTTTTCCAAAGTATTTTGAAATTGAAATCAGAGACAACTTTATTGTTCTCTATAAATGCCTCAGAAATGGAGTCACAGAGGGTCCTGTTCTGCCTCTAACATATTCATCTTATTTATCAGATCCTAAACTCCATGATTTAATTAAACCTGGAGTCTGTCAGATCATAAGGACATGTTAAGTTTTGTTTTTGCAGTATGCAAAAACAAAAAAAGGTTTATCACACTTGAACTACCTGTCTGCAGCCGAGGAGTAATTCCTCCTTCCTGGGAAAGCTTGTGTAATTCTCAAACCGGAAGAACGTGTTTATCAGCTTGTAAAAAAATTTTTTTTTTTTCCTCAGTCTTCATTACTTTCAGATCTGTCATACCTTACTTACTTACTAGATTTCACATACATTGAACTTTTACTGGAAATTAAAGTTTCTGTACAAGCAAGGTTGATCAAACATTAAAGGGTGAAACAGCTGAAACGTGTTAAACTAAAACATGGTGAAAATGGGATTTGATACAAATATTTCAAGCAACGTTTTGTCTGTGGAAATCTATTCTAATCACAATTTGACAGGTTTTTCAGTAAATGTTTCTGTTTAGAGTCCAAACAATCCTCCAACCCATGAGCCAAGCCGAGGCTGCACAGTCGGAAAGAGAGACCAGAACCTTTTTTAATTTTTTTTTTTTTTTTAGTGGTTTAGCAGACCAGCATAGCACCGGTCTGCTTCGGTCCAGATAAACAACAAACATAAGATTCATTTTTATTTCTGAGCACCAACATTTTCTTTTTAATAGATGTATATATGTTGCTCGTGTTTTTTTTTTTTTCTCTCTCTATTTATAGAAACAACCAGCTCCGTCAAGTGTTTCTTAATCTGGGCGAAACGCAGACAAAGTCCTGGCTCATCTTTATTTTTGAATCATTTACCATCATTTTATTTAGTTTAAAGATGATTTTTTTTTTTTTCATCCAATGTGTCAGAAATTGATCATTCTTTGATCGGCTGATTTTTTTCTTTATTTTCTTAAATTTTTTTCAGCACACATCTCAAAAACAAAAAGGCAAATTGGTTTGTGTCGCCTAAATACTCCGGTTTCCCTGCTTTCAGTTTAATTTTGTGTGACATCGTCTGTTTTCATAGCAAATGCAAATAAAAAATCCGTCATTTAATTGAACTTTCTTTGGAATCTCTTTCTATTGCCGAGCTTATAAAAGAAGTTTGCGATATACTTGAAGTCACATGGAATTCCTCAGAAGGCTTGTTGCCTTGAGGGCAGCTCTTCTTTGGAAGTGATGTTTTCTTGTGGGACCGCCCTCTGCTTGTGCTGCTATATAAAGCTCAGGTGGAGTTTTACCTGTTAGATTACAGTTGCACAGCAGAGAGGAGGGAAGCAGCCTCACTACTTCAAACAAGTGAGTGTTTTTGTTCTTGTAGATTTGGTGCTTTAAAAAAAAATCTTTGCTGCTATAAATTCCACTCTAAAGTAATTATCTGTTTTTACTGAGCTGTTTTTGTGCTCGTCCTCTGCAGGCCTCTATTCTCTTCAGATGCCGCATCTTCCTGAAACCAGCATGCCCCCGACGGAGGACCTGACTTGTTCCATCTGCTGTTATGACTACTGTCGCAAAACGCGGCTCCCCCGAGTCCTGCACTGCAACCACACCTTCTGTGCTGTCTGCCTGGAGAAAATTAGCAACCTTTGTAATGTGATCTACACGGCCCGCTGTCCAATGTGCCGCTGGACCACCTGCACCCCGTCCAATCTGAGATTGACCCATTACCTGGATATCGACACAGAAATATGGGACCAGATTACAGCTGAGACAGAACCGCTGTGGGTCATAAAGGAAGTAAATGTTGAAAAGGACACCAACCCAGAGCCGTAAGTTAAACCTTTTTATTCATATGTTTATTTAATTACAAGCTGCATCCTAGTTTCTGCACACCTCATGTTTCTTTAACAAAACAAATCTCTCTTCTGTTTTTCAATAGGAAAAAAAGAGATTTGAAAAGCAAACTCCAGCAGTTTTTCAGAGGTCTGTAGCTGTTCTGGACAGGAGAGGAAGTCCCAGCTTCTCTGTTGGGGCCCCTCGTCATCGAGGAACAGCACGAATCAGACGATTGGTCAAAGCTCGTGTGACGAACGAGCTAAAAGGCTGAGGACTTGAAGTGTCAACATGTGAAGTTCTGGACTCCTTGTTTCTGTCCTGACCCTGACCCGACTCTCCCAACTTTTACTTATCAGCACATTAAAGTACAACAGGACCAAAGTGCTGCATGGTAAACTCAACAAAGAGAAAGCAGCACTTGTGTAAAATGTCAGCTGGGATCAAATTCAATGTAGATTTAAAATCTGATGGCCAGGAAGTCAGACTTTAGGAGCAGGTTGTAAACAATACTGTAAAGTTTTTATTTATCACAAAGAAACTGAAGAAACAAATCTTTTAAAGGAATATTTTATAAAGTGTTCAAAGTAAGATTTGAAAGTGTATTATTTTAATAATTTTAAATTATTGTACCTTTTTAAATAAACTATTTTAGGAATGACATACTTGATTTTATATTTGTGTTTTATATCATCTCTGAATGAAAACTGAGTAATCTGTTTAGGATACAACCAAAAATGTACTTTAATACTGTTAATGTTCTGATTATTTTATTATTATAAATAAATCAAGCGTTTGACATGATGAATTTTGTTCTAACTTCCAACTTTTTTTGCAATGTTTTATTAAACATTGTTCAAATTAGTTTGCACATTGACAAAACAACTGATCTGTGAGGTTTTAAACCTGTTAAGGTTTTGTTACAGTCTGAAACACAGCATCACTAATCCTTTGAGCAGGAAAAACAACTTTTTAATACTTTGAACATTAATCCATGCCCATCTTAAATTTTTTTTGAACACTTCATATTGTTTACCAAGAACAAAATCTGTCCAGTCTTGTTTCAGTAAATCCTTGTAGCAGTCAGGATTATTTTTAGCCTGTTGTTCAGGTGTTGCACCACCCGGAAGGAAATAATCCTGAATATTTTCTGTAAAACTGCCCTGGTTTTATTAGAAACAGTGACTCAGAGCTGTGGTTTTCTCTTACATTCAGCTGAAATCAGAATGACCTATTTTTTGTTTCACATTATTATCATGCCTTTATGTACTTTTTGTCACATTACAAACCACAGCCTTCTCTGGAAAAATCTTTATACAAGCCTTTGTAAACACATCCTGTAGTTTGACCTCAAGGTATTTTCCTCTTACTAGTCTAAGGCTAGTGTTCAAATAGAAAAGGTTTTATGGGGAGTTTTTTTTTTACGTCCACTTTAGAACTGATGAATTAAAGTCAAGTCGCTGTAAGATTATATAATTCTTTTATTGGAAACTGTGACAGTGGATTATCGAAACCCCCTTTTCCCTGAAATAAGTCTACCAAATTGCCTCTGACTATACGATGTTATGAAATACAGGTAAATATTTTGAACATTACAAACACAAAACTGATGTAATAACAGGTGGATAAAAGCGCTCGCACACAAAACTACTCAGACATTTCAGACGTGCTGGTGGGAAAACAAGTCTGAACACGGAGACCACCGTCTTCCCTCCTGCAGATAAACCACCTTAGGCAGGACATAATGTGTTTGAATAAAACTCTGGATAAGGTGTGAGATAACAGATTTTAGATCAGACACCAATATGCAAATAGTTCTATAAATTAGTCTTTGTGCAGCACAGTGGAGTTTGTTACAGCTTCAACAGTTTAAGAGTGAAAACAACTGGCCTCAACTCAACTTTAGCTATAGGTCCTACACGGTTAGGATTCACATGTATATTTAGATATATATATATATAAAAAAGATTGATTCACATGAGATTAGATTTTGAGGAAAACTTAGAGCCGAGGCATTTTTTAAACATAATTAAACTTTTCCCATCATTCCTGGTAGATGATCACTCTGAACTTTATCAATACATTCAGCACTCAGTCATGTAGCTTTCAATCTATTTGCATACAAACATGATCAATCCTGCCTAAAACACAATCACTACATAAAACACAAATACCACAATGTGTACTTTATCTAAACATCATCCATCACAGTTTTCGCCTCATCTCGTCTCGTTAATACATAATCGTCAACTTTTCCTTCCTACTTTTCACACTGACATAATTTAAAAAACAGTAAAAGACGTGGAGTAAAACAAACAAAAGATACAAGCATCATTCACTAAAAACCACGGAGCCTTAACAGATTAGTGTGTGGAAACTTTAAAGTAAGGCTCGTGGGAAAATTAATGACCGGGGAGCTTTGCTATTTGAGAATCTAATCGCTGCGTGTTAAAAAGGAGGATCATCTCTCTTCACACTAAACTTCAAAGATAAACACGTTTAACATATGGTTAACACAATGCCTTAATTTGATAGAACAGGCTGGGGATAAAATATTAGGATGTAATATTACCAAAAGTCTTTTCTAAAAGAGAATATAGAAGACCTAGAGCTGAAAAGCTTCCTTGTAATTAAAAGCAGCAAATAATCCATGAATCTAAGTCCCTTTGAGGAAGTATGTTCAGGAGAGTAAAGTTGAATTGTTAATCTATAAGTAGGGGTACTGTGTTAGGCGCCTGGGGCTGAGCTGGTAAGAACTGTAGGCCTCAGCTCGGGGCGTCACACTGACGTACGGAGAAGCAGCGGCGAACTGATGCTGGTATGATGCGGGGAGGCCGTGCAGCAGGCTGCTGACGGACTCCTTACGACTGGCCGAGTCTCTCCTGGAGGAGGAAGAGGTGTACGTTGCTGCATAGGTGGAGGGAGAGTGTCCGTGGCTGCCGTGACCACGAGCCAGCAGCTGCTCCACGGCCTGAGAGGCTGAGGAGAGGGCGGTGGAGGCGGGGTAGGTGTACAGGCCGGGGGCGGAGCCAGACGCTAGGGCGGACACTTCAGGGAAGCTGTAGTGAGAGGCAGGTACTGTCGGAGGGAACGTCTCCTGGCGCTGGAGAGACAGGTTGGTGTGGGACGTGCCTGAACGCTCCTGAGATGAAGAAACCACAGACTGCACCTAAACAGAAAAATTTAAATGTTTTATAGATGATTTGTAACTGATGAGTTTTAAAGCTCCAGGTTGAAGTCTCATTAATTAAAAGTGTTCAAAGTGTTAAAAGCCTTACCTGGCTGAGGTTTAAGGGGTGGGACTGGCTCTGGACCAGCCCACTTCGATCCATGCTCTCCCCTGAACTGCAGGGCTGCCGGTTAGATGATCGCTTAGGTTTGACGTAGCTCGCTGCAGGTCAAAAGGTAGCATTAAATCTGCTGCAATAATATTCATTATTAATACCTCAGAGGCATCAATAACTCACCAGCTTCCAGGCGACTGTGTGAAACCGCACCCCTCTCTGACGGTTGGTTTTTAACTGAAGGGGCCACCACAGCCAGAGACTTGGCCTGCCGTGACGAAACGGATCTCATGGTGTTGAGGGTGCGGGGAAGCGGGGTCAGGGGGCTGGCTGTAGAGGAGTCCGAGTCGTGCACGGTTACACAGCTGATGACGTTTGTGCGCTCAGAGTGGCTCAGGCCAACGCTGTCAAAGGACAAAGTATTACTTCCACCCTGATGATAAAAATACTTCAGATTTGTTTTTTTTCTCCCCTCACCTGGCCGGGTGGAACTTGCGTTCGTCCTCTGTGTCGGTGTCGCTGTGAATAGTGATGATGCTGACGGCGGGGCTGGGTGTGTCGGAGATGACGATTGGCTGAGACAACATGACGGTGGAAGTGGACGCCGCCACACTACTGCTGAGTAAAGATGCTCCCCTACAGAGAAAGAAAACAAATATTCAACATTTTTCTTTCAAAGTAGTTGTGTCTGATGTGAGCTTTTGCTGCCAAGGTCCCATAGAATATAAAGTACAGATTAGAAAAGGAGAAAAAATAAATAAATAAAAGGCTTATATGGCACCTGATATCGTCATTGCAATATTTACAAATATCACCATTGCAAGAAGTTCCACTATTTACAGTCACATGTAACACATTAGGTCTTACCATTTAAACCACTAAAATTATACAGCATTATTAATACTTTGTTCCATTTTTCTCTCTTTTTTTATTTATCAAGTGATGACATTTATGTGTTAAATACTATGGCAGCAGCTGTTTGGGTTTAAGATTTCTTTGCGCCAAGAATCCTAATTTCTTGTTTAAATTTATGGTTGCATCAGTACATTTTAATTATTTAACCAAGGTAGCAACTAAAACCAATTAACACGTTTTTTTCCCCCTAAAACTCTCAAAAACCAATGCTTTGCCATTCTGCTGATCTCAGCAAACTCAATCAAACTGATAATTGTTGGGACATTTTAGATTTCCTTGTGGCTCTTCACCAAGTGTCTGAGATTGTAAATACCTCTGTATGAGAATAACAGACTATTAATTATCTATAAAACATAAATACAAAGTATCATGGAAGGCTGGAAAACAGATGAAGGTAAATGGCTAACAACAGAGTTTAATAAAAGAAAACAAATACATTTCAAACATGGGATCAAATTAGCTTTAAATTTGATAAATGGAGTTTAGTTGCACTGGGTGAAGAAGGATCTGTTGATCTTTGTTGATAACTGACTAGGAAAGGTGTCAGAAATTTACAAACCTGTTTCTGTTTTCTGTGCATCTGGTCTTTGCTTTCTTTCTCTCTTGCTGAGTCCTGGGTTGGGTCACGTTTCTGTTGGGTATAAAAAAAAAAGTTAGCAAAGTACACAAATGAACAACATTTCTGATGCATTTAAGGAGATTTTCACATCCCACATGTTACGAATATAAATTGTTGAGAAACCCACCGCCAGCTGTGTCCTTGCTGCACAGCTGCCTCTGAGTGGACGGTCTCCATGGGGGACTCGGGGACACTTGACTGATGAACAGAGCTGTGGATGGCCACACCGGGGACCTGCTGCCATGATGATGGTATGAGGATTTGCTGGGTACCAGTTGGCCAGGCCTGCTAAGAAAAACACCACACCTGAATAGATGCAACATAGATTTTTATTTTTAAGAACCAACCAAAACAAAAAATGTCTAATTGCTGGTAAGGGTCAGACTAATTAAGCCATGCCAAGAAATGAATCCTTAAAATGATCACAAAGAGGCAAGCCAGTCGCCAGGTCCCTACACAGGCAGAAGCATAAAGCTACAGCCATTCCTCAATCACAGCATGGGCCTGCAACAAATTCACAAAATGATACCATGCAAAGCACAAACAACAACAACAACAGGCTGTAAACAGATCAGGTATAGAGAAGTAAACACAGAACCATGGTGCCTGTTAAAGAAGAAACAGACAAGTTTAGTTTCCTGATTCCTAATAGTCTGCTTGGAATAAAAAAAAAAAAAGACATGCCACGTGTTTTGGGGCTGAAACAGAAGATGAGTCAGAGAGACAGGCAGGAGGTTGAGGAGAGCTTTTAGTAGATGTTGTAGCTGCTGCCTCCATGGTTGAAATCATGGGAGAAAAGGACAAAAGAAGCTGCAAGCAAAGCGCAGACCAACTCAGCAACACATGCGCTCCATGCCCTGAGCACACCTATGAGGGGGGGTAAAAACTGGGGAATGAAAATGCGTGATTGATATGATGGGGAGGGGGAGTGTCCTTTTTGAACAGGAAGAAAATGTAAATTTTTTATCATATTGATCTAATGTCACACCAAGGAGAGTCCCAGATGAATACAAAGTGAAAACAAGATGCCAGATCATTAAAAATAAACAATTTACCTACAAAAATAAATATGGATAAACCTTGGGTCTGACAACCTGAAGTCCACGTGTGAAAAGGTGGAACTTTGTAGCATTAAATAAAGACTAGCCCCATAAATATGTGTGGCACAGAAAGAACAGGAAACTTGCAAACGAATGAAAAGACGGGGAGAGTAGGGAAGGAAAGAGATGGCATTGTTAGTGGTAGAGGGAGTGAGAGGTCTTTCTTCACAAGCCGTCATCGTTGCTTTACCAGCACTGTGGCTGTGTGCTCCAGAAGGGTGGGCCGACCCACCCCAGTGCCCAGCCCGAGTGGCAGAGAGTACTGGGGGGCTATGCCTGCTGGGGGTGGGTGCAAGGTGGCCACCATCAGTGGTGTGCAGGAACCCTGGAGGAGGGAGGGAAGGAGGGGAGGAGGATAGGGTACGGCAGTGTTAGGTCATGCTCTTCGTTGGTCAACACAACCACCTGTGCAAGAGATGCACAAAGGTAACACAGGCCAACCAGACACTCTACCACTAGAAAAATTATCCATCAGTTTACTAAACACCAACAAGCTAACTTTTTCCAGGGTGGATGATTTTCCTACTCTATACGTCTGGATTCCATCCTACATTAAAAAAAAAACTGTGAATAAAAAGGCCGGTTTAGGAAAAAAAAAATTAAAAATCCAATCAGTTCTGAAAGTAAAAACCACAAAAATCAACAACATATCTACAACAGTACAGGTAATTCAACTAATAACATCTTTTTGTTTACATTTATATTTACATTTGAGCTGGTAATAATGCAAAAGAATGTCCTTCAAACTTCTTCTTCTTCTTCTTCGTCAGCTGCTCCTTGTTCTCTACGCTCACTAAAGTGTGCAACAAATTTGGTCAAACTTGCTGCTCCCATCATTTCAGGTGCTCCTCTATTGTCGATTTTACGGTAATGTGTTGCAAAAAGCTCTTCCCGTTCTTTACCTGAGCAGGTAATGTCAGCCTGCTAGGTTTAGACATACATGCTGTCAAGTTTGATGGATGGTCAGAGTTATTTTGCACCGATAAGGAAATGCTGACTTAAAATTACAGTTGGCGTGTTAAGTAATCGTTTGTGAAGACAAAACCAGCAACATTTTCTGGTAAAGCTGTTTGTTTACGCCAGTCACTCAAAAATGGCAACCAGCCACCTGTTGTCAGTCATACAAACTAATAATATTTAAAAGTAATTAGTTCTAAATAACTCCTTACCTGTGTGAGCATACTTGGCTGGATCTGCAGTGACTGAGCAGACTGGTTCTGAGGTACAACAGGTACAGAGTTCTCCATCCTCACCGGGAAACTCGAACTCTTACTGGATGATTGGAGCCCTGAAAAACAAACCAAAAGCAAAAACACATTACATTAAAATGAACCCATAAGAATATTTTTAAAAATGCCTTCACAGATAAACACTTCTTTTTAACAGTTGACTATATTAACACACGTAGGTTTTAAAATGTTTTAGACACTAGAAAAGTAACATTTACCTTGAATAGTGGAGGGTGGACATACGATGAGGGTCTGCTGGAAGGGTTCTGTCTGGCCACACAGCCCAGCAGGACGCGTCGGAATCGGCACGCCTTGTTGAGCCAGCCCAGGAATATTGATGGTCGCCTGCTGGTAGAGAGCTGGCTGGTAGTTCAGCAAAGGCACCGCAGCCCCCGCAGAAGGCACCTGGAGACAAAAACAAAACATGAATGTGTCAACATACTCCATGAGCAAACAGACCGACATGTGATTTATTAACCTGAGGGTGATCTTTAACAAAAAAATATACACAACATCCAAACATGTTGCATCAATGTGATCAAGTGTTTAATAACTCAGTCATCTGTTGTTTAAAGCACACATAAAATAAATTTATTAACTAAGAAGCTATGTGCACTGACACGTGCACACTCTACCAGTCCCTTCATTTTAGTCAAAATTCTTTAATATTTCTGACAGATTTAAATGGTCTGGGCAGAATTTTTGTAACTTTTTATTTTATCACTTATCTTTTTTTTTTTTTTTTCTTTTAGTCTGTTGCAAAGCATTTTGTTACACTGTGTTGTATGAAAGGTACTTTCTAAAGTTCAATTGGCCATACCATAGCATTTTGCTTATGCAACCCACTGACATGTATCAATATGCAACTTTAGATGTATCGAAAACAAATAAAATGTATTAGTGGGGGCAGTAAAAAGTTTCCAAATCGGGCAAATGTATGGTATTTAACTAGAAGTGAGCATCTGGAAACTCATTGCTCTGACCATTCATTGTGTCTTTGCCAAAATGAACGAAGTTAAAAATATTTTTAAAAGTTGCTTGTGTGGGGCTGAAATTGGCCTATTTTTTATTTATGAATTTTATTTAAATAAAGCAAATCTTCATAAGACCAAAGACCCCACCTGGTTATGCTGGTTAAGTTGGCTACTGAAGGTAACAGTGAGGTTTCCTGCTGCAGCGCTGGGAACAGCACTGGTGGAGTACAGAGATTTGCTGCCGTCATACGAGCTCCGACGTTTGCAAATTTCCATGTTCTGGAAGCACGACTTCACACTGGAGATTAAACATCAACATTTTAGCAGCTATATTTGAACAAACCTTTATTGATGCCGTTGTTGCAGTTAATACTCGCTTACTGAGAAATTTGGGGATAATCCATCAGATGGCTCATTGTGACGAAGGGGTGACCCAGAGTTTTTGTAGGTGTAATCCTTTTGTCAGCATCCAAACGAAGCATTCGCTTCAAGAGGTCTATAAACTCTCGTCTGTCAGCTTTCTCCGCCAGCATATCAGTCCCCTCCAAGTGAGAAGACAGATTGACCTGGAATAAAACACAACCATCAAGAAATCATATAATACAACCAAAATTGGTAGAACTTTATAGCCACCTTATTTAGCCTTAATCATTAACCTCTTGAGCCCCACGCCCGTGTCCAGGAGCAAAACAGCAATTCATATTTTCTTAATCAAACTGAGATTATCTTCTTAATCTTTTTTAACTTAAGATCTGTCAGTTGAACATGAAAAAATGTTAGAATTTTTTTTTTATTTGGCGGAGATGAAAGGAGCGTTATAAAAGCCGAGAGCAGATGGAGATCGTTTACGGCAGCGCAGGCTTCACATAGGACAGTAATAATAATAAAAAATAAAAAAAAAACCAAGATGTGGGGTGAATTATTTATTGTAACTTCAGTTTCACACGACCTTCCGTCTGTCCGTTTTCTTCCGCTTATCCGGGGTCGGGTCACGGGGTCGGCAGCCTAAGCAGAGAGACCCAGACTTTCCTCTCCCCAGCCACTTGGGCCAGCTCGTCAGGGGAATCCCAAGGCGCTCCCAGGCCAGCTGAGAAACAGTCCCTCCAGCGTGTCCTGGGTCTTCCCCTGGGCCTCCTCCCAGTGGGACGTGCCCAGAACACCTGACTAAGGAGGCGTCCAGGAGGCATCCTAACCAGATGCCCGAGCCACCTCAACTGGCTCCTCTCGACGTGGAGGAGCAGCGGC
>JARVJO010000365.1:4386768-4399873 GCA_031762555.1 Cynodonichthys magdalenae | reverse complement strand
CTGAGATTACAGCATATAAAAGGTAATCCAACCTATGTTTAAGAAATTTTACTTGTCAGACTTCTTCAATGCTTTTGTTACTTTGAATTATCAGACAAAATTTTATTTTAAAATCAAAAAAATAAATGTTTGCCTTTTCAAATCTGTTTCTTTGACAAAAACAATTTGAAAATAAAATGTAATGAACATGAATAGATTAAATGTTAAATAAAAGTAAATATTTAGTTGTGTTCCAATATATTATAATTAGTCATTAATAACAAGCAAAAAGCTTAATTTCAACATAATGTGAACGTCAAGGAGATTCATCTTCCTTTTATAAAACTTGGTGCTCGGACAAGATTATACAGAATTAGAAAGACATAAAATAGACCACAAACCACGAAAGGTGCCAGAGGATGTCCACAAGTGAGACACATATTTTGTAAACAAGCAAAATGTAGTTGATACACGAAATTAAGAGAATGTAATTTGTTCGAGGTATTTAGTTAAATGTAGTTTGGTTTTATCCCAAACTGTAACGAATATGACAGAAATGCTACATATAGGTCTGGCAGTCTATATTAGGAAACTGACATTTAAAAATCTACACAAGTAGCATTTTAACATGAAACCAACAAAGTAAAAGACGATTACTTAACTCGCTAATGCTAACGTGCTAACAAGCTAACGCTTCAACTATCCGCATACAGGATGGCCTTAAGTTAAATACTTCAACGACGTGACGACAAAATACACCCGTAGCTGACAGAGGTGCATGATACACATAAAATATACACAAACATTAGTAACTTACTGGATTTTGACGTTTCTATAGCTTGAAAGCACAGCTTCGGCCGAGAGTTAAATCCCTCTTCAGTCTGTTGGACCAGGATTAGCCTCCTCTGGCTAACACCAGTTCATCCCAGCTAGGCCTGCATTGTTTCTTTAGTCGATGGCAAGTTAGTCCGCATTACATCGCCGAGTTCCCACAGAAAACTGTACAAAAGACTCATTTTACTACTACATTTAAAAAACAGTTCTAAAATATGTACAAGTATCATTTAAAAGAATACTGAATCCATTCCAAAAAGCGTCTCTCGTGAAAGACCGAAAGCCACTTTCTACGGAACGAACCACGTCCTTATATCAGCTGCGAGTCTGACGTCAATTCCGTTCATTACCGTAAAGACTAAAATATATGTTGAACCTTAGAGACAAAAACGGCCCGTATTTTTAACAATATTGACATAATACAAATAAACTATGTAAGAATAAACGTTCGTTTAAATTACTTATCATAATTACGTTTCTAAAGAATAAATACATGTTCCATTTGGCAAGAATGCATTTACTAAAAAGGGTATATAACGTGTTTTACCGTAAAAAAAAGAAAGTAGCATGACGTAAATACTGGTAATTTTCCGGATTGGATTGGAAATTTCTGTTCCTCACCATTTTCAGGCCTCCTGGAATAAATGATGTGGATTTTTTTTTTTCCTCAGTTAAAAATAACTAAATAAATAAAACTTTAAATACTTTACACACAGGTCCTGAGCTAAGTTTCAACATCATCTTAATTGTATCAAAAAAGGTTCAAGTTTACAGCTACAGTCACTGTTTTCAATTAAGGAAACTATTATGTTTAATATGTTGGTCTTGCATGACAATCATTTATTTTCAGTGATGTGTAATTGAACACAATAAAATAATTATTCATCCTATAAGTGCTCCTGAGCTCATGCATTGATGTCTATAACAGATTCAGACCTATTTTTAATGCAGAACCACCTGAGCACCTCAGCCGTATTTGAGCTCAGAGATTTCTCCAGTCTTACATTGATTACTTGATCTAAAATGCTTTATATACCTATTCCTCTCTCTGATCTGTTTTATGAATAAAATATGGATTAACAAGATTTGCAAATCATCATATTGTTTTTATTATTGTATCTAAACCAGCCAGTTTACTTTTTTCAACAAGACTGAACAATGAGCACATCACTTGTTTAAAGAAGTAAAGACACACTGACTGCCTTTACCTCAAAACCTTTAGATAAGTAAAAAACAACATATTTTAATACCAAAATTTAGCCTAGGTAAATTAAAACTGCAACAATTGCACATAACACAAAGGTTTTTTTTTCAATTATTATTATTATTATTACATTTTAATATATGAGCAGCTTATAGGAAATACCACCTGCTCAGGTGACATTTTTAAAATAGTTCATAAAACAATAAGTATCAGCCAAAAAATAGAATAAAGTGCAAATTTTCTTTTTATTCTGATTTCATTTTACAGCAGAAATTATGTAAAGCATTCAGAAGACATATTCCACATATAAGGGCAATATTCAAAACACTTTGCATGGCCTCAGCAACAAAATATTCTTTTAAAAACATCAACAAGTTAGTGATGCTTGTGCATGCATGTTTGTAAAACAAAGAAAGATTAAAAACTAGGCTACAAAGAAAGGAAATTAAAAGAGAGGAATGAGCGGCTGAGATAGGCATGGAGAACATAACAGCAGGCAGGATGGTGATACAGCAGGAGATGTGTGAGAGAGAGAGAGAGAGAGAGAGAGAGAAAGGGAAGACAGAGGGTGAAAGAGGAGGAAGGCAAGGAGAGGTCTAGCCATAGAATATCTATAAGGGTCTACCATTCTAGCATGCAATGTGGTGTTAGGCCACGCCCTCTTGAAACAAGGCCTGAAAGGTTCTACGTTTCATTTCTAGGCGGACTTAGAAGAACAGAGGTCATCTCTGTGCACCTGTTATATGGCAACATTTCTTAATTTTTTTTCTCATCTGAACAAACACTCTCTTTTCACAATAACCACCCTCTCTGAAAACACAAATTTATAGATGAACTGTCTGCACTGTGAGTTAGTACTTTGTGTGTATTGTATTGTGTGCACTGTATATGTTGATGAACATCTAGATGTCCGTGTGCCTGTTTGTGAACATTTTGTATATAAAGGTGTTCAGAAAAAATAATATTTACTTTAGCTGAAATCTGATGAGGGACGGGAATTTTAAATCTTTGTTTAATATCCAGAAAACATAAAGGGCATAATGTTTCAATCCACTCCTTCATGATGATAAAGGATTGCCATGTAGCTTTACATCATTAAAACTACCTAATACTAAGGTTTTTTTTAAAATAGCTAATATAAAGTAATATTTCAGATCTATTAAAGTGGGGTTCTGTGGAGATGTGATCAGATTCATGAGCTAATAGCTAATCTGAAGTGTGGCTAAGGTCAAAGTGGAGTGTTGTCGCTTTAAAACAACTCGTCTCCAAAATTTCATAAAAATGCTGTTTAATAAACCTTTACCTTTTCAGCAGAAATATTAAAACTTTTATGTCTAAAGTGCCCCCAGGCTGCACCAGAAGTGCTACAGCTATTCAACGCTGTTCTTTGTGCTTTCTTCCAAATATTCAATGTAATGTGATGAAAAAACTGATAGAAACTTAAAAAAAAAGTTTAGTAGATTGGACCCTGCCAGAATTACGCTTTATTCACACAAACTGCGGTTCAAAGAGCTATCTAAAACAGGTAAGATATTAACTGTTCATAACCTAGCCACAGAACTCCACTTTGAAAGATCTGAACTATACTTTTAAGGATTTTGTATGCTTTCAGATAATTGTTTTGAATCCATAAACTTAACAACTTGGAGGCATTTTCTTTTTCTTTTATATCCTGGCTCAGTTTTCCTGCAAATAAAACAGGATTTTTAAGAAGGTTAGTGTCAAACACGAACACATTAAAAGCTGCAGGTGCTTAATATTAAATGAGCTGTACAATTTCTAACTGTTTGCACATACATACATATACCCAAATGTACACAGCCACCAGATGTGCCAGCAGTTTCTCACACACCACATACCGTCTCTCCCTGTTCTTCAGCCCTGAGTAAAATCTAAGGGAGATATTTCATCATGTTTCACAAAAAAACACACGAGCAAAAAGAGTGTGGCCAGTGCTTATGTGCCAGACTATGTACATTTGTGTTTGACACTGTATGTGTGGGTTTACACGTGCGAGCACATCTGTGTGGGTCACTGAAAAAGACAAGAGAAATAAAATATTTATCAAAGTTATTTAGTCTGCTGAGTTAAGCTGTCATTTTAATTCCGGAGAAACAAAAACCAAGTGAGAGACAAAACACATTGTCCTCCCAACAGTGATGCTGTGAATAGACTTGTGACAGTGCCTCTCATACACCGAAGCAGAATTCAATGGTTTTCTTCCTCTAATACTGCAAAATACACACAAAGGTGGTGCGTACAGTGATACTGTCGTTTTTTTGTTTTGTCAAATAAAGCAACACATAAGCATCAATTAGGCCAAGAGCAATCATTCATACCAGACAAATTAGAGCTTCAAACATAGAATTAGCTCAAGTTCAACACCGTCAAGTTAATTTTGAACACATAATTTAGGAAAATAAACAAATAACTGGGAACGCCTTGGAGAATATACAGTAGTTATTTCCTGATATTAGTTTTCTGTTGTTGAGCAGGCACTTTCTAAACAGCTTTCCAGATGTCTAAAATACATATCATATATTTATGGCAGTGACAATGAATTAAAAAAAACAAACAATTAAAAAATAAACAAATAAATAAATAAATAGTGGGTTGGAGACATTCTGTTTGAAGGTGGAAAGCTTTGACTGGAGGCCAGGCTGGATCTGTTGTACGTCTGATTGATGGTCCTAATAAAAGCGAGGATGTTGCTGAAACACAACCACATTGTAAAGGATGTAGCACCCTCTTTTTTTTCTTATGCATTCACATTTAAACTCCCTTGTCATCATTACTAGTAGTGCCATTATTTTAAAAATACGTGCATTAATACCACCAGCATCTATGAATTAGTCTGCCTTGAACAAACATCAGAACCTATAGGTCTACGCCCAACCTAGCACTAGATCTCCTCTACTGTTTTATAATCTGTGCCTCTGTGGATCTTACTGATAACTTTTGTGGGGCGGTTCATGTTTCCCCAAACGTAACATACTGTGTTGTTAGGCAAAAACAGCATTCATATTTATTGGCACTACTGGCAAAAAGGGTTTAATTTTAGCTAGCCATGAAACAAAAGCACAAAGTTTAAATGTTTAGTCTGAAAAAATCATGGTTTCAGCTTACTTTGTTTTCCCACTTATAAGTCTAACGTTAGAGTTTTCGTTTTGCATGCTTTAACAAAATGTTCTTTTCAGTAACACTTAATGCTGGATACTTTTTTAAAGTGAAGCAGTTAAAATCCTCTCACAGTCCGTAGCCACTACCGTGTTCTTTTAGTCGTTTCTTTGTCTTAAATCTCATGCATGTCACTCCGTTTGTAATATCTACAGTATTTACAAGCAATACAGCCGTCCTGTCTCCAGGTCTCTGTCTAAAGTTCTCATTATGGGAGTAAAATAATTTATAATCTTAAATACAGTCCTCTTATGAAAAAAGTTTCAGGGTCCTTGTATCCCCTTACCTCGTCAATTTATATACAGAAATATGCAATAGTCCAAAATATGGATTTGATCGCCCGTTTGGGCTAATATGGGGACCAGTGCCCTTCATAGGGGCAGGTGTAGGACCCGTGTCCTGTACAGAGCAAGCATAGAGACCTCTCAGAGTCAAGAAGAAGTCAAGGCAATGGTTTGTGACTCTCTCCTAAGATTTGGAGGTTCACGCAGAACAAACTAACAGAGACATTTAACCCTTGGAACATGTCATATTTTTTATCACACGGGAAGAGGGGAGGGTGAGGGAAACCAGTCTCAAGCTAAACCACTCTTGAGCCAGTTAAAGAAAGAATTAGACCCTTAAATAAATAATTAAATAAATAAGTAAAGCACCCAAAAGAAGTCATTTGTCCTTACACAGTTCACATTACACAGGGCAAGGATAGGTCGATGAAGACATGAGACACAATTACACATAGAAATACAAAAAAGAAACAACATTAAAGCAGTTTGGCAAGCATGCAGGAGCTCATAGCTCAAACACATGCATCGAATTGAACAAACACGGACACACCACGTCAGGCGAGCAAAAATGCTGCCCCTAAGAACGACTTCATACAAAGTCCATGTAGCAAATTAAGACATCGTTTTTCAGACCACTTCCCCTTATCTAACAATCCTCCTCTTACATTCAAGTGCAGTTCCTCCCCTTTTTTTGATTGGGTGACAAATAGGTTTGTAAGCCTGTGGATCAGAGTGCTTGGTGATATCGTGAAATACTGAATCAGCAGAATGAGTTGCCTCTATAGCTTTGCAGGATGATGGAGAGGAGGAATAAGCGGAAAAAACCTTGCATGCAAATGCAACATAGAAGTGAGTTTTTTGGTTTATGTTTTTCTTTTTCTTTCACAGATCTCTGTTTGGATACAAAACACGCCAGGTATTGTATATTTTCTGCATGTCAAAGTAGCATTTCTCTCGAGCCGGCTGTTCCTCGTCGGAGTCGTTCAGCACACCCAGCTGCTGTTTTAAACAGCAGGACGCCGTCTTCAGGCACTTCCTCCATTTTATTATTATTTTTTTTTTTTTACTTGTCTGACTCGTCAACTTGCTCTTGCAAAGAAACATACCCATGAAGAGTGCAAAGAATGCCATGAGGTTAATGTGATGGCCTCCCAGTTAAACTGTGGAGGAGGATCAGTGCTGTGGGCAGAGCCAGGTTCCTCGGCTCTGCCCAGCAGTCTGTCTGTCTGAGCTGCCATGATGGACTCCTGTCCTGTCCTCAGTCTGGGAAGAGATTTTTTCCCCCCTCTTGAGAGAAGAGGGCAGGGCAAGGGAGAGAGGGGTGAGGAGGAAAGAAGAGGAAAGGAGAAGGAACTGGGAAATGGAAAAGAGAGGGATGGTTGAGGAGATGGGAACAGGGTAGAGGGCTGGGTAGGTATAGATTGCTCACAGGCTGAGGGGGCTGTGTGCGGGGCCTGATGACTGGCTCTCACGACCCCTGGCCTTTCTCTGCTCTCTGGCCCTGTGGAGAACCAAACATACATTAGCTACAGAGTCAAAAATACAAGCCTCAACATTTTCTTTCCATGTTTACACTCAAAGGCAACATTCAGAGCAAATGAAAGTTATTTAACAAACCTTTGATCCCCATCCTCAACATACAAACACACACACTCAAATCCTGTTATCTTCCCCACCCATCGAGGCACAGAAAATAAAAAAAAGAAACGGCAGGCCAAGCAACCCTCAGAGACCCGTAGTGATAACAGTCAGAACATGCCCCCAAGAAGACCATATGTAAGAACTGCTCCTTTAGCTGTCAGTCATGCACAGTTACTGATATCACCGAGCAGTTCTCAGAGAAACAAAGGGAGTGAGGATGAGAGCAGGAGGGAGGGATGATATTCCAGGAATTCCTCCTCCTCCTCTCCCTCTGCTGTCATGCAAACAGGCATCAGCCTCTATAAGAGAGGGAGCAAGAGGGGACTCACCTGTTTCAGAGGCCCGTGGTCCATCAAGGGGCTTCACAGGAACAGCAAAACAACACCAGCTATTAGCACCACTGTAGTGTGTGTTGGTGTGTCAGTGGGCGGTGAGTGTGTGTAGCAGGTGTTTAATCATATGCCTTTAGACGTGTGTAGATGAGTTTGACAGTGGGTCTCACCTGTGGCGGCAGCGGAGCAGGAACCTCAAGATCTTGCGAGCAGCCTGGTTTTGTTTTTTAGTTAGGAGGCTGCTGTAAACAAGCACATGTGTGTTGGATATTTTCTTTTATCACTTACTGTAAACAATCCCAGAGTTTTTTCACTTGTGTGTGTGAGGTACCTTAGGGAGTGCCTGTAGGAGCGGTAGTATTGCTGGATGAGGACCGCTGCTCGGCGACTTTGCTGGAACTTCCTCTGTTCGTGGAAACTCCGAAAACGACTCTGGATCAGGATGGCTGCTAAGGTCATCCTTTTATAAAGTGCATACTGAGAGAGAAGACAGCAGCAACGCAACGCCTTTTAATCAGCAAATAGGAACATTTTTTAAACTCTCTGAAGTGCAATAACAAAGTTCTCAATCTGACATCAACACTGCACATAAATGTAGGAAATTACTATCAATACAAAACTAATTTAGAAGAATAATTTAGCAATACAATAAAATTCTATGACTCGAAACAATCAAAATCAATAAAAACTAAAATTCTGGGACACGGCTGTAATTATAGAAACCCAACTTCAACCTTAGTTTAAGAAAACAGTTCTGGTCTAAATTACACATTTGCTTCAAATCAAGTTATAAAAAATATATAAATATCCACATAAAAGTGCAAAAACACATTGGAAAACTCGTGAAAGCCAATCTTGAAGCTTCCACTATTTTCCATTTGTATCCATTTGTCTCCAGTCTCACATCATGACCACAGGCTCTTTGTAACAAAGCATTTTGCACAAATTATAGTTTTGATTATAAAATTTCAAATGACTCTTCGGATTAGAAATAACACTATAAACATACAAATAGTAAGAGATGACTGGTCAATGAGATTTACTTACATTTTCACTTAATTAAAATTGACATTTTTTTGCTAAATTGATTTTAGTCCATAGCAGGGACTGTTACATTAAAAAATACTTTATATGTAGTTCTTCCCTTAAATTAACTAACTGTATAAATCTTGTTAACTGCAGAAGTGTACCTAAATTAGCTTAATTTAGGTAAAAGTTAGGCAACTTTTCGCATATAGCTGGTTCTTCCTGCTAAACTCACCTGCTTGTATCTCTTATAGCAGCGTTGAATCACTGCTGCAATCTCTTTGTGTTGTTCCTGAATGGGACCCTGGTAAGAAAGTAAGGATGAAGTTATTTCAATGTTTTACATATAAATTGATTAGTAATGCTGATTGTGGTTTGTGTGATGTTAAGCAAAAAGGCAGCTTTAGCATTGAGAGAAACTGTGTGGTAGAAGAGGAGGTGATGCTTACTTTGTGTTTTCTGAGCGAGTGCAGCGCGTGCTTGATGGTTTCATACAGCTCCTGCTGCTCTGCCTCAGTCATGGCGAGGCAGGAGGAGTTTGCTCTCAACCTCTCCTGTTTCATTGCTGCACAGAGGAAGGCGCTCCAATCAAAGGGGGAGGACGGGGCTTGGTTAGCACGAGGACTTTGCTGATCTTCCAGCCCTGAGAGTGAATTTGGTTTGGGGCTAGGAGTCTGGGGCTTGGACTTTAGAAACCTGCACAAATAGTATGAAGTCATGCTGTGTAAGTACTGACTTTACATAAGCTGAGAAAACATGATTCTATTTAGTCAGTTTATTAAGTTATTGTCTTGAGTTTTAATACAGATAACATATTATTAAGACATTTAGTCATCTTTGACTCACCTCTCTACCTCATCAAGGTAACCTGACAGAGACTTTACATCACTGCTCAGCCCAACCTTAACAACATCTGACTCAGTGTCCACAGCATGCTTAAGCCGATCACTTGGAGTATCCATAAAGTGATCAGCAAGCATTGTAATGTCCACCTGCAACATATAATCAAGTGAAAAGCAATGTTCTTCATAACATTGGTCTGTGAGATGCCTTTCCTTTGCAAACATTTAACTCAATGTTTGTTTCATGAGAGCAGCATCAGAATGAATCTCCATACCTGCAAGTCCTCTGTGTTGTCCTGGTAGGTGAGCAGCTCCGTCTCCTCTCCCCTGTCAGACAATACTCTTTGGCGCAGGTGAATGGCCAGTCGTTCTTTTCCTTGAATCCTTCGAGCCAAACTGTGTTGCCCAAGAGTCTGTCTCAGACTCCACCTGTTGCTTCCTTCGGACTCCCCTATCCTGGCCTGCAGGTGGGAGAATGGGGCAATGGGGAGCTGAGGCCGGTTGGAGCTGGGAAGAGGTGCATTTGGACAGCTGAGGTTTGAGGGTAGAGTTTGTGAGGATTTGAGGAAGGTGGAACGTTGAGGGCTGAGGTGAGAGCTCACGGAGTTGGTTTCAGGGTTTGAGTTAGCGAGCTGTTGTTGGCTTGCAGGGTTGGATTTGAGTCTCTTGGCTGGAGGGGGACCTTCCTGCTCCCCCTGGGTTCCTGGTGGGGGTCTTTGTCCAGTTTGGCTCCAACTCTGGTTCTGGTTGTCCTTTTGGCTCTCTGGTCTGTTTCTCCTCAGCTCTAAGGTGATACAGATTGAAAAAAAATAAAACAGAATCTTCTAAAGGCAACAACAATTTGTACCAGAGAGCAATTGTCAACAACACTGCCTAGCCCCTTTCACAAGGGTCTTCATGACTATGTAACTTTTTGATGTTTTGAGTTTGAGGACTGTGGCAGCTGCTTCAAGAACTCAGCCAATCAAATATGTCTGCAGAATTGAGCAATGTTCAACAGCAGGTATGAAACACCATCCCTTTGAAAAAATGTTGTATTTAATAATATGTTTTAACTGATAAACAGTTATTTAAGTGGTGCAACGAGCAGGTTCTTATTCTTTAAACATCTCACACAGGAGGACCAGGTTTAAAGAGTAAAAAGTAGAAAAGCATATTAGTTTTACATATATTTAATGAGCACCGTGAAACTTTTCCAAAACCACAAGTTTTATATTTGGGTCCTTTGCTTGTCCTCCACTTCCACTTCCTTTTAGTTTAAATGAACGAGGTAATTACATTTTAAAGCAAAAAATAACCCAAATGTCTGTGGAAATATAGAAATAAGGGATGTAGTATACTTCCTGTTTTTTTTAAAGTGCTAACCAGCACCTGCAGCATGTCAGCAGCAAAGTGCAGAAATGGATCAACACATGTCAGCTGAATTAATCTGCCAAATCAGGCCTGCAAGCTAGATTTTAGCGGAAATGCAACAAACCAGGCTTAAAATAAAAATTCATTAAACACTATGATGGAAATCCACTCAATTCTACTTTGATTTAAATCGCAGCTAAAACTCATAATTATAATTATGGTTCACATGGAGTAACCATGTGACTAATTTTTGTGTTTTGGGTAAACACGAGACAAAACATTTTCCTGCTGGCACCTGAGTTTGAATTAGTAGTAGGGTTGTTGCTTATTCCACCCGCGTGTGATCCTCCTCTCCATCTATCCACCCAACTGTACGCAGGCTGGCCCTGAGTTTGAGGACTCTGTTGCAGCTGCTCCAGGAGCTCAGCCAGTCGAGTGTGGCCGCGGGATCGGGCGATGTTCAACGGCAGACGTCCGAGGGAATCAGGAATGGCAAGAGCTCTTGGGTCCCACTGGTAAAGGATCAGTGCTGCCTCGGTATGACCCAGAGCACAAGCCCACATCTGTGGAGGACAAAACCAACTTGATACACACAGAAAATCTCACCCCCAAAACAAAATACAACTAGATTTAAGCAGTAATTACTCACAAGTGGCGTGCAGGAAAAGTGGTCGACATTGAGAGGATCTACTTCCAGCTCAAGGTCAATACTGTCAGCATGCTTTGTGCTGCGGGGAAAGACAACAAAAGTGAAATTAGTGTCTGGGTCCGTGCCTTCACAACAATGTGTCATATCTGAGTGTAAATCACCGCCAGCGAATGAGTGTCTGAATGAGTCCTGCGTAACCCTGAGCGGCAGCCAGATGCAGTAGAGTCATTCCTCTGGAGTTTTTGCTGTGGACGAGCTGATTAGAAGAAGCCCAACATGGCTGAGACATCATCTTCTCACATACCACCACGACACGACCCTCAAATGTGCCATGATCGGGGGACATCTAAAGAGTTGAACAAGAAAAGGTCAAATCATGTAAACTAGCACTTTCTTTCTTTAAACTATAAAAACTGTAAAATAATGTTGCAGTTATTTTGCACAAGGCATTGCTAAGTTAGTTGTGAAACACCACCTGACTGATTTTTTTAGGTCCATGTGTTTTAATGTGTTGTGCCTTCCAAACACTTTCATTTAACTGAAGGAAAAACAAAATTTACACGGACAGAATCACAAGCTTACTTGAGATCGCTGCTCAGTGGCTCCTCCTCCCTCGACTCCTCCGCCCTTGGTTGCCATGGCTTCTGAGCCAGGGTTCTGATTGGTTATTTCAGCCATCCTCTGCTCCATCTGCTCCAAACGCTCCAAGATAGACATCCTGAACTGGGTGTCTGTAGAAACGCAAAAAAAAAAAGTAAACATTGGCAGGTAGCTCACTGTATTCATGGAATAAGCATCATTGTGTTTAATCTGATTGGCTCAACAGACACGGAGTTGGAATTTATCAGTGTTCTTAAGTAAATTATGTGAACTTGGAAAATATAAAATAAACACAAATATCTTTGTGACCTGGCTGTGTGTGAGTTTGACCCTTGTTTTCAAAGCTGCTGCAGTTTTGCTGCAGTGCACATTATGTCATTCCACCGGCTGCTTTCTCACTCAGTTTTCTGTTTTCCTTTCAATTGTTTTTTTTTTCTGCTGCCTGCAGTACAGAGACTTAACTGAGAGGATCGAGCCTCATGAGCGACAAAAAGATTTGGGCTCCCTCCCCTTCTTACTGTGCTAGTCGGAGGGGAAGTTATCTGACTTAATTACAAACTTAAGATCGTAGCAACTCAACACTTCAATTAAACTCTTTATTTCTTACAAATCCAGAAAATATTATATTACCATATAAAGCCTAACAAATAACACACTCTTTTGAGCAATAAATTTGGTCATCCTAAATATATATAATTGTTCAGGGTGTGTTGGGGAGGCTGCTTGGTGGTCAGTACTGTGATCTCGTAATCCTGAGGCTGTTTATACTATTTTTAAGACA
Source organism: Cynodonichthys magdalenae (assembly GCA_031762555.1). Classification (NCBI taxonomy): domain Eukaryota; kingdom Metazoa; phylum Chordata; class Actinopteri; order Cyprinodontiformes; family Rivulidae; genus Cynodonichthys; species Cynodonichthys magdalenae. Next base: position 4,387,171 of record JARVJO010000365.1, on the reverse strand, counting down.
GAACTCCACAAGTGTCCATTTTGTTAAAAAGTTCAACATTATATACCAGCAACTTTCCACTGCATGGTTTAATCTTTTAATTAATATTACAGTTTTAATTACACAATGACATTCTCAAGCTTCAGTGAAAAACTCAGCAAACTGAGAAATTTCCCAAAGTTTCTGTAGAGTCACAGTCCAGTTGACTTTAACTTTGTTTTTTTCCTTTCATGGCGATCCTGGTATCAAAGAGTGATTAAAAGTGCGAGAAAGAACACTCAGTAGGCAAATACTCAACGAAATCCAGGAATCTGAAAACCAAAGGCGCTGCCACAGCAAGAAAACCTAAAGACCAGGGGCCTCATTTATAAAGGATTGCGTGGAAACCATACTAAAAGTGAACGTACGGCCAAAAGGCGAAAAT
>JARVJO010000365.1:4342209-4386584 GCA_031762555.1 Cynodonichthys magdalenae | reverse complement strand
CCTTTGCGTGAAAAGTGGCGTACGCAAGTTTCTGGGCTCGTTTTGTGCGTACGCAAGCTTTATAAATCTGACCCCAGATACGGAGGAACCAAGAGCTCACACAAAGGAAAACCAGAATAAAACAGAGCTGTGACAACTACAAAATCAGGTGAATGACAAATGCAGAAAGCAACAAACAAAAAACATAACAAAACTCTACAAGTATCAAACTTTTCCAATATTATTCTATTAAAACTAGCTTTACAAAACAAGGCGAGACTAACTTGTAATCAAAGTTTTTAAAGTAAAGTTTAACTAATAACACCATCAGATTACACTACAGCAGGATTTGTATTCTTTAAACAAGCAGATCTATGGTTTATTTGAAATATTTTTTAAACAATAAGGTCACAGCTGTTGCATCTAAATTAATCCATAAACTAATGCTTTAATGTTAAAGGATTTGAAGCTGATCTGAAGCATATTTAGATGAGGCTGAATAAATCTCACACACAAACACATAAAACACAGTACAAAAAGAACAATGCAAAAGAGAATACCGTGATGGGCCTTTGCATTGTGATTAGCGGGTTGAGTGGAGCTCTCCAATCCTTTTAGTGCTGAAACTATGGTAATTACTTAATTAGATAAGTCTAATTATCAGGTGTGAAACAGCAATCAATTTAAAGGCACCACAGTACATCTCTACCCAACTATCCAAGGCGTAAACAACGTGGAGACATGTGGCTTTTTTCTTCTTTGTCTGCCACACAACGAGTGGTTGCATCAAATAAGCTATAAGCTCCACAGCCAACCACGTTTACTGTATGCTCGTCTACAACAAGAAGGAAAAAAAACAAAACTAACGCAGCTGCAAGCAATACACACCTGAACGCCAACAACAGCGCGCGAGGACAGGTTAAAAACACAGCGCGAGTCTCTCTGTCTCTGCGGCTCTCTTTGTTCTTCTTTCTGCTTCTGCTCAACCTCCTTTTAGTTTTAGAATCACAGGTCGCTGCTCCGACCGCGCAAAACACAAATAACAGAGGGAGGGGGGGTGAAAGAAAGGGAAAGAAAAGAGGTGCGTCTCCACGTTTTTGTGTGCGGGGAGGAGGAGGAGGGAGGCAGCAGCGCTTCAAATCCGCCCGCCACACTCAGAGCTGCAGGAGCTCGAGTCGTCATCCGCGCAACACGACTGACTAAAATAGGGCACTGACGTGAGGGATGTTGTATGCTTACACGCTTTTTAAAAATAAAATACCTGAATTGTATCTGTTTGGAGTCTTCGCTCCCATATTTGAGGTTAAATAAAGAAGCGCGGTGAGTCACGCGCTTAAGACAGAAAAAGGGAAAAAAAGGCATCCATCGAGCTGTCTAAAGTTTTTCCTGTCAAACAGAGCGGGTGTTGTTGCTATCATCATGTCCTTGTCTTTCTAATTTAAAAGCCAGTCAGCCCCGCTGTGACGGAAAAGCCGCATTGCCGCAGTGCGCAACGCGGATGAGACGGAGGCGAACAGAGTCAGGACATGGCTCGCCAGCGGGTCCCGTGTGTTTCCAGGCTTCAGCTGCATCAAGAGATTTATTTATACCCGCACAGCTGACCCCAGAGCTGCCAAGACATGTGCAATTAAAGGCCCAGCATGCCTATCGCCCGCCGCACAGCGTTTTACACTGAAATGAAAATATAAATCAGAGGTCTACAACCCTGCATGTTTGTTTCCCTGCTTAGACAATAAGCAAATTACCTCAGCATGTTTTCAATCACTCATTCATTTCAGTCAGGTGTGTTGAATCAGGGAAACAGCTAAAACACAAAGGATAAGTCATGAGGAATGAAGACATCTGATATAAATAAATGAAGGAGTTGAAACCATTTTGGTCAAACCTTGTCAGATGTCACGGTCAGGCAGGGTGTGTGTGTTAGGGATGACCCTCAGCTACTACCACATTAAAGTTTAGCTCAATATTTGTAAAACTTAAACTTTTGTGTTTTTAAAGAGACTTACTCTGAGAATAGTTATCTTAAATCAGTTGTAGCTGTAAACCCAGTGACAGTTTCAGATCACTGTTTTATCTATTCAGCAATTTATGAGATATTTTGAGATATTTGGCTATACGACAGCTCAGTGGTTAGCACTGATGCTAAAGAAGGTCCTGCGTTAGCGCCCCTGTTCAAACCTGGGGTCTTTCTGTGCAGAGTTTGCGTGTTCTTGTGCTTGTTTTCTCCAAGTACTATGGTTTCCTCCCACATAGATCAAACACATGTAGCCTACATTAGGCTGCCTTCAGGTCCAGGCCTCCCTTGCAAAAGAGATCTGTGATCTTAATGGGAATTTCCTGGTTAAATAAAGTTTAATGCGTAAATAAATATTTTGCTAACAGACAGACCTGATATCATGACATTTTAAACTACTACACAATCTGTTAGCACTTATGTATGTTGGGAATCAGTCTCAGCTACTACCACACCAGATTTTAGTTTAATATACAGTATGTAATATTTTTTAGATCAGTCAGCTGTGGCAGACAGCTAACTATCCTCCAATTCACTCAAGAAAAAAATCAGTTGTTCCAAGCTGACTGAGTTTCATAATTAAAGCTTGTTCACAAACTGAAAAAAATAAAGTGTTGCTGTTGATAACTAATGTAGACATCAATTTGCATGCAGGCAGGAGGAGACAAAAAAGCTAAAAATGTCTCCATCAGGTCAAACATCAGCAGCAATGATACAAAACTGACATCTGTGACTGAACTCATGAGAAACAACAACTGGAACAGGGCAGATAAACAAACTCCACTTCGCATCAGGTTCTTCTCACATTTTAAAAAAGTGAAAGGATTATTTGAGGGATATATTTTAAGTGTAAGAAGCTACATCTGTCACAAAATGAGGTATTTAGTTACAACATATTGTATTAAAGCCCCTTTTAGATATGTGGAGTTTTGTCAACCTCATTTATTGTACAAAAGGTTTGACTCATTTCTTTATATTTTCCTTCCAAAAAGTGAGACTGTTTTGTAATTTTTTAAAGAAGTTTTGGTCAATATTTCTTCAATTATTCAATTAAGTTTTTCTTTGACTTTGACAGTTTTTCTCTAATTTTAGTCCGGTGCCTGACAATTTTCAGAGGAATTTTTAGATAGTTAAGATCTTTTAAAGTGGGGTTTGTGGTTTTGAACAACTAATATCTTACCTGCTATAGATAGCTCCTTGAAAGGTTAATGTTTGCTGAACTTCAATTTAATGTTCCCCAGATTAATGAGCTAACTAATTCAGATGGGACCAAGACCCAAACAGATTGCTGCAGTTTTAAAATAAGTTTAATCCTAAAGGTTTCACAGTGAATCGAGCAACACACTATAACCTCATAGCTGTCAGTTTCACATAAAATATTTTTTTAAATAGAAATATTAAGACATTCTTGCTTGAAGTGCTCTGGGCTGCACTGAAAGTACTACAGCTAGCTGCAGCTGTCACTATTTATTCATCAATAATCCCAGAAATGGGTGCAAATAATTGTGCTATACAAAAATTATGAAAACATACAAGTTTATAAAATAGCGTTGGCATTAACTGCAATGACATTTTTAGACTGGAGTTGTTTTAAGACTGTAGCGGTCCACACATTAAACTTTATTTCTCCAAACTGAGGTCCTTCAAAGAGGTATCTATAACAGGTAATATATTGTTTACAATCTTCTGAAACTTAGCAAAGTAACAGTTTTAAATGAACTTTTCAGAAATTGATTCTCAAACACCTGTTAGCTGAAAACTAGTCAAACAGCAGATGATCGACTGAAGGATGATGCAACTCTCAGGTCCTGTGTCTTTGCAGAATTGTTTTTCCTGTTCTATAAAGACATGACTTCAAAATACTGTTCATCTGCTAGAAATAGTTGCTTTAGGGCCAACGCCTCGTCCACGTTCCTAATTTTGTAAAGCCCACACTGCACAACATACCATCACAGTAAGCTACAAGGACCCAAAATGAGTAAAAAGCAGCCAACGCCCCCAAAAAACTTTCAGAATGCTAAAAGCAAAAAAAAAAAAAAAATGATTGAGACCACCTCACAAGATCACAAAAAATCTGACTTTTTAGAAGCAAAACATGATAAAATAGGAGTGGTTTAGAACAATTTCTGCAGCGCTGTATATAAATCTCACTGCTACATGTCCATGTCAATTAAAGAATAATGTACTGTATGAGATGCTTGCAATATTTATAAAATGTGACACTGCAGAGCACATGAAGTGAGATTTAATAAGGTCAGAGTTTTCTGACCACTTAGCATACTCCATCCAGACTCCAGTACAACACAAAAACTGGAGAATGATGGAGGATGTAATGTCATTCTTATGTTTTAGTTGCCTGTAAAGCGTATTGTGCTTGTGTCAAACATTATGGCTTAGGATAGAAGAAATTAGAAACATGTTATGTCTTGAACAGATGATATGAAGAGAGTAAACTTAATAAAACACAGCGAGGAGCTTATTAGTAGTCAACGCTCTTGAAAACCTCCATTCAGTTTAATTGTATTAACTGAAGCCTCCATTCAGCCTCTTTGTGTGTTTAACACAGAGGAGTCTGCAGCAAGAAATTAAATCACAATAAAGCGTAGCACTGAAATTTTTGCATTAGTTGTACTTGTTCATTTCGCTCACATTTTGTAAAAAAAAAAAAAAAACTGAATTGAGTTCTCATTTGGAGAATAAGCTGACACATTCAGAGTAAGGAGATGAACGTATGTTTGAAAGGGGCTTACGCTGACAGCCATCAGACACTTGTATCTGATTAATACCAAAATATTTGCTCTCACCATCCAGAGACAGCCAGTCATGCTGAGAAGATGGCAGAGCCGGAAGGTCGCGTGCCTTATACTCAAACACCACAGAAGAAGAGATGACCTCACCACCCATGGCCACCTGTAGCATCACTAGTCCTGTGTCGTGGGCTGGAAAAGACAGACGTCAGGTGATGAATGTGTGCTGAAATGTGGTGTGCGTGCTACATTAATCTCTTGGCTAAGTTAGAGGCCACAAAATAACTTTAGAAAACGATCTGAACACATGATATACTGGAAATACTCTGAGTTACGTTGCAGCTCTTCCAGACCACACAGAGGGTGGGATATAAATTAAATCTTTAGACCAAAACTATACTTTGTTTCATTGGAGAGTTATGAAATCTCAAATCTGTGAATAGTTGAATTAATGTTTGCAATCTATTCCAAACTTGCTGACCTTTAAAGAAAAAGGGAACAATGTCCAAATTTTATTTTGCACAGAGGTGGAGTCAGAGGAGTAGCCAGACCAATCAGGTGCCAGCCCTGGCACGCCAGGTGTCTAACCCCAAATGATTGACAAGTGGGGTGGTGTTTCCAGGTGGGATTTCAAAGATGGACATTTAATGAGAAACTTATTTTGCTAACTAGGGCAGCTTTCAGAATGTCATGTTGATTGCTCATGGATACCACCAAACCAAAGTTCAGGCCAATATTTCTAAAGATGGCTGAGTTGGAGCTTCAAAAATGACTAGATTATAGCCCTCTGTGAAATTAGCATTTGCGGTTATCTTAGTTGGGACTAAATTAAAGCCATTTGAAGTTAGCTGTGAAGGTCATCTTGAATTTTCAAATCCAGAGTAGTTTTATGTATTTGTACATGCCCCCTAAAAAACACTTTGGCCACCCCTGTGCCACCCTATACAAAAAATGTCTAGCTCCACCCCTGGTTTTGCACATTGTTAATCTACAGTTTTCTATAATTGTAGCATTTGCTGTAGCTCCTCTACTACTAGATTTAAAAATAATTTTACCACCTATCTCTGGAAAAATGCCACTAACACAATAAAAAAAAGTTGTATAAATCAAAAAAGACTATCAAAACTTAATATGTTATATTATTTCTGTATTTTGCCATGGTGCTACATTATTGTTTTTTGATCTCGAAATGTCTGATTCTTTGTACTGAGTAGGACTGACTGGGTTACAGGAAAGGTGCAACAGAATCACAGCATGCTTTTATAACTGGGCAACCTTCACTGATTTTATAAGACTAAAGCAAACAGGATTAGTTTTGATGTTTCTGGTCTGTATGATCAGGTGTGTTACCTGGGCAATAGCAGCGCAGCACCCCAGGCTGGATCAGAGCAGCAGGGACACTGATGTGGTCGAACAGACAGCTGTATTCACTACTTGACTCCAACCACGGACCTGTGATCAGCACCTTCACTCCGCCCTGAGGAACACAAATAAAAGCCTCAGGTTAACAAAAACATCATTGAGAATACGATTAAACATAGCTGGCAACAACAGACACGAGTCTACAAATGAGACAAATTTCTGCATGCATGCTACAATCTCCCACCATCGAGAACGAAGCTAGCTTCAGATCTATGAGGATCTCTGTACGTTTGTATCAATATGGCAACTTTGGTGTGAAGGAATGTCTTAAAATGTGCTTTTATTTAAATACAGTCTGGAGATTAGAGGTCCATTATGGATGCAAGTGCCTTAATTTTTGCCTGATTTAAAAATATTAACTTACTGAAATTGTAAGACGTTAGACCAGCCTAGAGACTACTTTGCTCCTTACATTCAAACAGAACAAAAAGTTAGAACTGTTTGAATCACAGCATCATGAGTTCACACAAACACAGCTTAAAGTACTAACATAAAAGAACAAACTGTCCTATACAATGAATATGTCATGAAGTTATTTAAGTACAACACCTGAAGAGTTAGAACTGTTTCCTCTTAGCTATTTAACTCATTTTACAAATTGTGTGACTTTTTTGGTCTTTGAATAAATCTTTTTGTTATGTTTAACTCTAAACTGCAAATGATGTAATCTGCAGCCGTAAAACTGCAGTAAAATGTGAGCTAAATTGAGTTATTACAAGCCCCATGTGACACTGTTTTTTTAATGATAATGGGAAGATGCAAGGTTCCCACAATTTTCATCATAATTCAGTGACAAAACTGCTGTCTGCGCCGTAAGAAGTCTTACATGGGTAAAATAATGAGGCCACCCAGGGGAATCAGGGAAATATTGAAATTTCATTAAAACCCAATCAGCTGAGTGTGAAATATTTGGCCTCTTTAATGACCACATACTGTAACCAAGCTGTCTGTACAAACTGGGCTAAGTGTAATTTTATTAGTTAACATCAGCACGAGCTGCCATCAATCATGAGGTGTGTGGACTAATTTTCCTGTGGGGAGCAGTGATGAGTAAATAATGATTACAAGTTACTCACCTCTGGATAGGACCACTCCGGGGAGTAGTCTGTCACACCAAACAGTCTGCCAGTCTCCTGGAGCAGTCCCAGTGCTCCCTGCTCCACCTCCGAACCCTGCAAGTGGCCTGCTCCCGAACCCTGATCCTCTCCTGCTGCCCCCTCCTGGGGCATCAAAACACCAGAGACTGCTGCCCCCACCCCACCCCCAGACCCTTCCACTGAGATGAAATCGTTAATGAGATCCGAGAACTGGCTTCCAAATGAAGCCTCAAATCCTTCCAGGCTGATGGCGGCTCCGGCTCCGGCTGATGTGGCGGCCACCACTCCGTTTTGCTGAGGGAGTGGAGAGCTGTAGAGCGCCCCTTCAATGTTTGCACCTGTGGCTATTGACTGAGGACTGGCCCCCACTGAACCGCTGGCCCCTGACAAGCTCACTCCATTACATATAATTTCATTTTCTGCTCCTCCTCCACCTCCACCACCTCCTCCTCCACCCTCGTCTCCTCCTCCAGTGTCATCTGTGGGCTGGAGGTAATGCTTGGCATCAACACTCACATAGGCCTCATGAGGATCTCCAGCCTTGAGAAGCAACTCTTCTCCGTTCTCGGTGGGTTTTTCCAACGCTCCCACCTCCTGGTGTCCCCTGCTGCTCGGTTGTTCGATGGACGCATCCTGTGTTGTCAGGGGAAACGAGCTCACTGCTGCCGACTGTCCATTCCTTGCACACAGAGCCTGCTGGTCTGTGCTGGCTTGGTGGAGGTGTGCGTGCGCGTCTCCATTGGTGACAGGAGAGTCAGCTGCCACCGGGGGCAGGCTCATGTAAGCCCGCACCTCGCTAGATTCCTGGGTTGCCGTCGTGCCGTTGGTCTGCAGCTGAGAGGGCTGGCTTGTCTGGGGGGACGCCTGAAGGAAGATGCTCGGTGAAGGGTGGTGTGCAGGTTGGGTCAGACTTGGGACACAGGTTGATGACATGACAGCACTAAAGTCCATCTGTTCCAGGGTGGTGCTGGGGCTGAGGCCAGCTCCTTCTCCCACATAGCTGCTCTGGCTGGACAGCGGCTGCTCCAGGGGTGTAGCTTCTGTCTTGATGTTGTTGACCAGATTTGGGTTGTAAACAAAGCCGTTAGAGGGGCAATGCAGTCCTCCATCATCACCATTACAGCCCTCTGTCTTCCCACCTCCTCCATATGTCTGGCCCTGCTTGGGGTTGTTGAGGAAGCAATCAGGGTCAAAGGTCATGGTGGTCTCAGGAAGGCTGACACCAACACCAGAGTCCAGAGAACTGGAGAGGATCAACTCCCCACCCTCCCCAAGGCCTACCCCTCCAGGAAAGGATGCAAACCTCTGGTTGTCAGGGGCAACAGCTAGCAGAATACCAGTTGTGGTACTCTCATGAGTGGATGCCAGCAGGTGGGTGTGGCCAGCGGAGTAAACCGAATCTCCAGTCAGTGTGGTGACCTCAGACATAAACACAGCGGTGCTCTGTGATAAACCGGCTCCAATGGCGAGAGCAGGACTGTCAGCCATGTCACTTGCAATTGACAACGGGGAGCTCTGGGTGGTGTCAGGCACCTCCACCTGATTATTGGAGGTGGAAGACGACACTTCCATGCTGCTCTGGGGGAGTAAGGAGGGTTTGGTTATCCTGCCGTTCCTCCTCTCTCCTCCGCCAGCTCTGCTCCTCCCCCCGCCAGGATTGGGCTCGGTCTGGCCCTCCGATACATCACTGTTCTGGACCTCTGTGCCATCTGCTTCCTCAGCTCTCTGGCCCGCTGCTACACCCGTTCCTATAGCCGTCCCCCCTCCTGCTGCCGCTCCCCCTGACTCCTGCTTGGATGAGATGATCCGCTGCTTGACGCTGGAACACTTTTGATGCAGGCTGCTTCCAGCACCTGGTAAACAAGATATCCAAATAAAGAAAACAGCTTTTACAACAACACACACTGATTTTATATTATAATCATTTCGCAGGCCAATGTTTTACCTGAATAGCCCTACTTCAGGTTCATTTCCCAGCATGTAATAGCACCCTCCAGTGTTCAAAATTTACATTGAAATTAGTTCAAGTGCTCCGACACACTGGCACAAATATACATGCTTAAAAATATTTTAAAAGCCCATATGTATTCTTCAGGACTTCAAAGTAATTACTGCAAATGTTTTCAATTGCATTTTGAGAATTAAGCAGATTTTTCTCCAGAGGAAACACCTGCCCCCAACAAGTGACGCATCAGAACTGTTATCAAGTCATAACAAGCAATAAAAAATAAAATCAGGGAGCTGTGTGGATAACTTGGCCCACATGGAAGTCAGAAATGAAATAGTAGTTACGTCAGCAAGCCACCAAGTAAATAACATGTCTTTGTTTTCCCTTCCAGACACAATCAAAAGATGGAAGAGGTTACATAAGTTTGTTTCAGTGTGAGTACTGGAGTTATTTACTCCCTGATGCTGATTTATGATTAATACTTCCTGGATGTTTCAGGCTCTTCTGTTGTCCTTCTGTAAACTTCTGCCTTTCTTGGGCACCATTTGTATCTGCCTCTAGGTGGCAGCATGGCACTGACTGCTGGCAACATCAAAAACAAGTAATTCACACAGAATATCTGATAAAAGCCTGAATAAATTGTATATACTATAGGTATATGGTTCCTGTAAAGTCTTTGAACATGTTGTTGTTGTGATTTTATGTTGACAGGAGACATTTTATAATTTTCATTCTTAAAATTTTTTATCCAAACTTATGTATAAGGCTAATTAAAACAGTTTCAAAAGTTAGCATTTCTTTACAATTTTCCATTTGTCTTATTGAGAATCTTTAAATCCATAAGTAAATATATCAGCCTTTTGTTTGGTTTGGATTTGACAGATTATTCTTCTTTTTTAAGAAATGTCATTCATATTTGAATGAATTATTCTATGTCATGACTCTTTTGGCTACATCTTGTTAAATATTACCAAATTTTTCATTACTAAGCATCAATGTATATGCACAGTTTTATTGTTTCTTTGTTATATTCTCCTTCAGCCATTTAATATTTTCATTTAGATATATGCTAATTGTGTTTCTCCATTAAATCCAGAGACATTTTAATTTGCGACACTGCCAAAAATAGGAGAAACACAGTTAGAGTTCTCTGAAGTGACACTTTCTTAGTGTTTACACAGACCAACTGTTTACACTTCAAAAGTTTGCAAAAAATACATTAAAGTGACTAAAGGAATTATAAGCAATATCACCAAACTCCTACCATCTGTGAGGCTGCAGCTTTAAAACGTTCTACATGAAAATAGAGCCAAACAATTAGCAAAATAGTTGCCAATTAATTTTCTGTCAGTCAGCTAATTGATTATTCTGACTAATCATTTCAGCTGCACTCGCATTAAACAGATGGGTGATTTAACAATTGGCAAAACTTCAAATTGCATGATTTCAGATTCATGTAAATATTATAATTATTTGTAAAATAACTAGTAATTGCAATCATCAGACATTTGTAGGGATGTGAAAAATTTTAACGTGGGGGTGAAAAGTTTAATAAAAAAGGACTAAAGTTTAGAGGTCAAGTAGAGTTCAAACAAATATAATGAGCTAAACTGCATGGTATATTTCTGATCAAAGCAGAAATGTATAGTTATTTAGACTTATGCAGTAGCATTTAGGCACACGACAGTTTGAACAATTCACTTTATCTTTGACTTTAATATCTAGATGTTGCTGTCATCACAAGATCAGAGCTCATTATGTAACCAGAGACAACTAATCTCTTTTATTAAGATGTAATTATTGTGCTGCGAGTTCAAATATCTGCTTCATTGTTTCATTAACTTCACGTTATTTATTGGTAAATCAAACATATTAATCAAAACATAATTGTTTAACGTAAATAACTGCTGTTTTACATAAAAAAACTGTTTACTGGATCAAACCAGTTACTTTTCTACTTTAAATTAAAGGCTTGATATTTTTCAAAGGGATGTACATCACCATGCTAGAGTTTTAGATCATCACTGTTTTGGTCCAACATTGAAAACAAATAAATAAATAAATAAAAGTTATGCTCCATATTGTGAGATGTCACCCTCAGAGTAGGTGCTGAGATCACTCTCAGCTACAACTTTGCTGGGTTTTAGGTCAGTATCTGTAAAACTGAAGTTAGAGCAATTTCTGTTTTTTTTTAGTTCAGTTGGACATGGCAGCCATTTTGGATGTGTTTACTCCAAAAGCAAATCATATGTAGAAGAACATCCAATGATTACATTCTGCAAGTCCCAAACAAATTCTTCCAGTGGTTCATGAAATACTTTGCTAACAGACAAAAAACACACAGGCACAAACAAAAACATTATCTCCGCTGAAAGCAGGCAATAACAAAACGGGCTAAAATAATAAATGAGTCATTTTGTGTTTTAAAAAAAAAAATCTGTCTTCTGCAGCACTTCTGCAGGTGTATCAATTATGAACTTGTAGAAAAAAGTACATAATCCACTCCAGGGAACAGAAAAAAAAGAGAAAGTAGCAAGTGGAATTTTATGATACAGCGTTATCAGTCCGACCCTGCTGTGACCACCTTGCAATGAGGCCTGGGGGGACTTGTTACCACACTGGTCCCAAGGTGACTCAAATTCCCAGGTGGAAAAAAAAAAAAACGCCAAGGTTGAGCGAGGAAGAGAGCGAGAGGCTGAAGTAAAGATAACTTACACATGGGTTTCAGCTGACCAATGAGCTCCTCCTTGCTCCACTTGGCCCACTCCTTCCTGTCTGTGTTGATGGAGCAGAGGACAGGACCACATGGCTTCCCGCTGTCGTCCACTGCCGGTACATTCAGGTAGTGCACCAGCACAATGTCTGGGTTCTAGAGGAACAACGACACACAGAAACACACCAGCTCTGTGTTATTAAAAAAAAAAAACATCTGTTCACTGGTGTGTTTTTACCACACACAGAACAAAATGAGGGAGAGTCTATTTACAAAAGGGAATGAAGGAGGGAGGAGGGAAAAGAAAGTGGAGGACAGGGAGGTCAGACGTAGCGTGTCAGATAGGATTCTCTCACCTGCCCATAAAAGATTTAACAGCTTGAGCCCCCTCAACACTCTCTCTCTCTCTAACACTGCAGTGTCTACATGTGTGTAAGAAATACAGGATACATGTTTTTATACCGTGTATGTATGGAAGGAGGGAGAAATGAGAGAAATTGAAGTAGAGCTGGTTTCACTTTCCTGTAGGTCACCAGCAGACGTATGGAATTTCTATTCCATGAAAGATTCAACAAGTTTCTTCATGAGCATGTGTGTGTGTGTGTGTGTGTGTGTGTATGTGTGTGAGAAAGAAAGAGAAAGCCTTCTCGTGATGAAAGATTCAGTAGACAGACTCAGGTTAGGGGGTGGACCTGCTGAGGTGGAACACTTTTCACTCCAAAAAGAGCACAGTGGGCTTCTACGGCACCGCACTCTGCAGTGCAACAGCTTTCATGGACTGATTTATGATCATATTCACTGATGTGTTTTGATATCGGTGCAAAGAGCAGAAAATGGCACATTACAGATAAAGCAAGTCAAATTTCCCTTTCCATTTTCAGCCTGCAAGATTTTAACTAGCGGGGCATGCTGGTAAAGAAAATATATCGAGGATGGGCCTAAAATTCCAATTTACAGAGATAGATGGATTTTCCTTGTGATTTTTTTTCACGTAACAAGTTATGCAAAAAAAAAATTCCTGGTGACAACCGCATATTTCATATTTTAAATGCACGTTTTGGAATTTGAAATGAAGAGCTTAAACGTATGCAGACAGGGCCAAGATTCATCATGCAACATGCCATCTGAGGATGATGAGGTCCTGGTGGTCATTCCATGCATGACAAACAAAGGAAGAGACATGCATGTGCTGCTTTCTGACTTCGCTCATTCGAGCAGAAGAGTCCAACATTTTTATGAAAATCAGCGTGCCTTTACACACAGGGGACACCTGCGTTTGAGTGTGTATGAGCACGTGTGCGTGTGTGAGGGAAAGAGCATATGTTGTGTGTGTTTTTTCATAGCTCGAGGACATTTTCTTCAAAAAGACCACATGGAGAGAAGCACCCGAGTCCTTGATCCAAAGTAAGAGTCAGGGTTAGGTAACACACTGTTCTCAGGAAGTTACAGTCAACTCCTGTGAAATTATTTTTACCAACCTGCATAGTGTGACGTTTTGTGGAGCCTATATATTTCACAGTGGTCTATATGTGTAGGTAGGACACCAGTAATGCAAACAACATTAAGTTTTATTATCAACGCAGTCTTGTGGCTGTATTTCCAGCAGTCTGAATTTGCCTCATTAATTTGAAAGAGGAGGACTTTTATTGCGTGTTTATGGTTGAAAATCTAACAGGTGAACCTATGTGTGTTGAAAACAATGCTGCACATGACCACAGTGGGGAAAAAAGCTCAAAGTGAGAAGATGCCAATGCATTATGACGTCAGATAAAATACTGTTTTTAATTATGTTTAAATGTGTTTGTGTGTGAGAGAGAGAGAGAGAGAGAGAGAGAGAGAGAGCTGCAAGGTGGGAAAGGGCAGTGAACTTACCTGCAGCAGCCAATAGCATCTACGATGGAAGGTGGGGATGATGGAGGAGTGGACGTAGCAGCCATACAGACACTGGAGAGAGGAGAGGAGAGGACAGGAGAGGAGAGGAGATGGTTAACAAGAAAAAATAAATAAAAAAACGGGAGGGAGCAAGACAAAAATTGCAAAAAGGAGAGGAGGATTAGGAGAGGACAGTGAAGGAGAGAACAGGAGAGGAGAACTTAGGTTATACCCACTTAGGTTGTATTGATTGTGGTGCTGAAAGTAAATTGCAAACATGCTGTATGTGTTTTTTTTTCTCTCCCTAATGTCTTTTCTAAAATACCATCAATCTGATGTGGACAATAACAGCACAACAAACTGAGAAATTCACTACCTCTGCAAGAAAGGGTGCAGCTTATTGTGAATTCAGAAAAAGTTACAAAAGTTGTCACACACTTTACGAAAGATCCATAATAGTGACGCTGACAAAAACCACGAAGGAAAGCACAAAGTGAGAGTGGAGCCTCAGTGAGAACAAAATTTAGACATGCAGTGGAGGATAATTATACTGAAGCAAAATAATCTGTACATATTTGAGTGTGAAAAAACACCAAAAAGTTTTAATACTCAGGGACAACTTCAGACTGTCTGTAATATTTAATCTGGGTTGAAAAGTGTTTAAGTACAAAAAATGGTTCTGAAATACTCTTTTAAGAATATTTTTTAATATACATTTTTAAGTATGTGCTATTTAATAAAAAATAAAAAGAAACTTCCTCAGCTTTAGAAAGGTTTCAAACCTTGAGAAAAGTGTTGTGGTGTTTAAGGAATGAGGGTGAAGTGATGGCAGAAAAATCTTCTGTCAAGGTCACCACCAACACATTTTAAGTAAAATCAAGTCACACCCTTCACACACACACATACACAAACATTCACAAAGACATATGAAGCCACTGTATTAAAGACAAAATTACCACAAACATAAATACTTCACAATCAAGCAGAAAGCAATTTACACTCATAGCTTGTTCTGTTTTCCTTCTCATTCACACTTGTGCACTGTGATGTTTTTTCTCTTCTCAGAAGTAGTCCGCTCTCTATCTAAAGTGTGTTTTGCCAAAGGCAAAGTGCATTTCCATATATTTCCATTCGATATGAGGAGGCTCTCCATCCAGGGTTATGTTTTTTTTTTCTCTAATGCTTCCTGCCTCTCCCTACTCTTCTTCTCTTTCTCTCTGCTCATCTCGCCGCTCTGCTCGTTCCCTTATTCCGATCCCCTGCTCTACACCCTGCTTACTTGCTCGCTTCAGGGGTCCTGGAAAGAAGTGACATAAACAATTACTGACCAAGTACCAGGGAGAGAAACGCTTTTCTTTGTGCGCCTGTTTGTTTGAGTGTGTGAATTGCGTTCAGCTGCAGTGCACAGAAAATACACAAGAGATAGTATTCGTGAGAGATTGTGAATGATTGAGGAGTACTTGAT
Source organism: Cynodonichthys magdalenae (assembly GCA_031762555.1). Classification (NCBI taxonomy): domain Eukaryota; kingdom Metazoa; phylum Chordata; class Actinopteri; order Cyprinodontiformes; family Rivulidae; genus Cynodonichthys; species Cynodonichthys magdalenae. Next base: position 4,371,327 of record JARVJO010000365.1, on the reverse strand, counting down.
CTCAATTATTCCTTATCTTTTGACCTGTTTTCTGTTCACCTTTAATGCAAAACCCACCCTGAATCTCCTGTAAACATCCATGTGCCTCATCAGAGTTTCTCCTTTGCTCCATTCTCCACCTCATTCTTTCTGTTTCTGACACATGCATGCTCACTCCTCTCACCTCCTGCTACATTCCTGCTGAATAATCAATTTCTGAGCTGGCTGATGTGACTCAAACACACACACTCACACACATGCACAGACGCTGCCTTGAGACTGGATCGATACCCCTCTCTGTTCTGCTGAAGGAGGCATTGACATCATTTCTGGCCTCAGGCCAAACACGCTCTTATCCTTCAGAAAGAGAGAGGAAGTGAGACGGGGACTGGAGCATGGCGAGAGGGAAAGAAATAGGGGCACCGCTCACTTCCAGGACACAAATTGGCTTGTAGATTCAGAGTTTCATGTGTTCATTTGGGCTACACGTATGTGTCTCCTCAGAGGCGAGGAGCGTAAGTTAAGGACAAGATTGGCAGTGAAACCATACACGGCAGCATATCATCGACTTGTTTTTCCACTGCAGCCTCTTACCTCAACTCCCTGGACTTTTAGCTTCATATGATCCTCTCGGGTGGTCTTCCCATCTTTCCTCTTCTTCCAGCAGTAGCCATCTTTCCTGTACTTCACCTTTTTACGGTTGTAGAGGATCATAGAGCCATTCTGAGGCCTAGCGGAGCACAGGATACAGAATATCAGACAGGCAAACAAGCTGTCACGCTGGTGTAGAATACGATGGGTAAACATCAGAAATCGTTTATTTTAAAGCTTACATTTCAAGCTGACAAATAAAAATTATTTAGCTCACACAGGCACACTGTGTACCACTGTGACGTCAGTGTTACTCTCCCACAAGTCAACACACTGGATCTCATGCTCCCCCTCTTCTCTCATACATACCCCCATGCTCCAAACATGTTAATATTTTAGTAGGGTGATTTACTGGCACAGCAAGAACATTGGCCCCTAAGCTCCCTTTCTGTAGTCACCTGGTGGGATGAACACACATGCACAAACACAAACACACAGAAACACACCGGGAGTCATACGTGAACAAAGACAGAGGTATGATAGTGATATCAGACATGGCAGGACCTACTGCTGAGCCTTCTTTGGGCTCAATGTCAAACATGCTGCTCGGCAATCAATCATGACACTTTAAAACATTAGGGACAGGTGTGTACGTGAGTGCGCGTGGTTCTGGGTGCGTGTCAGGGGAGAAAAATGCTTCTGTGCCTTATCTCGTGACAACAGAAAGAGAGGACAGACCAGTTAACAATCAATAAACTAACATATACACTCTTCGTCTCTCCTCTTTCTGTCCTCCTCCTCTCAATCAAACTCCAGTCCTCATTCCTCTTATCGCACCATCTTCCTCATTTAATTTTTACTTCTGCAGCCCCCTCAGCTCTCCCCTCCAGGTCTTCTAACCTCCTGATTTCATCTGGTACCATCCTAACCCGCCTTTCTCCTCTCCTCTTGTCTTGGAATTTGATGTCGACACATCTATATGGACTGAGATGATAGCAGCGTTCTCAGAACACTGCGTGTAGCGAAACTAAATTTACTTTGAGCTGATTTTCTCTGACACTTTAAATCTGTTCTATGTTTTTCTTTTTTTTTTTGAGATGGGGGGGGAATAGGGGCGAAGAGCCTGTCAGTTTCTTGGTGGAGTGGAGACCCTCACCTCCACCACCACCCCCTTCCCGATAAAAGCCAAGTATAGTCTCTGTCTCGAGCAGTGTGAGTCATCTTAGAGCCGCTGATTCTAATTACGTTACAGAGAAGATGGATGAGATCAAATGTGCGCTTGCTTTTGTGTGGGTGGCATATGTATGCGCACGCTTGTATGTAACCGTGCACGTGGCCGGTGCACCGTGTTCCCTCATGAACCCCGTGACTCAAGCAGACATAAATGCTATTGATTGTAACTAGGCTGTGATGTGTGGGATATAAAAAGCTTTTCAACCGTTCCACGGTGTAGCAGAGCAAAAACAGAGAAGGCAAAGCGTGTGTGTGTGTGTGTGTGTGTGTGTGTGTGTGTAGAGGGGGATAGAGGGGGGAAGAAAGACAGCAAGATAAAGAGGCAGAGTGGGTGTGTGAGTGTGTCCGGTAAGGGAGGAGAGAAGGAGGAGCGCAGAGGAGGAGGTAACGGTGTCTACTCTGGACAGACGAGGTAGTTCAGGGATGAGAGAAATGAAAGTTCTTGATTGTTATCTTTATAATGTTCCAGAACAAGTGTGAAAAAAACATGGATACAAACACATGCATGCAAAAATAAAGAAGAAAAAAATGCATTCACGTAAATATCACTGGCTCTGTTAGCTGAGCTCCTTTCCATCTGATGGGATTAGGTGTAATCTGTTCTAATCGTGCCTTGTGTCATGCGTAAATGGGATTATATCTAACTGCTGCTCAATAATACCAATATGACTGCTGCTGCTGCTGCTGCTGGGAGGCTGAGGCTGTACAGCAGCACAACCAATCAATGAGAAATCCATCCACAACATAAACCGTGCTGGTGGCCTCCGGCTGCTCCTGACAGGAGTCCTTAGGCTGGCACAATAGGAGTGCAGAGGTATCACCTCAGTCTTTCAACAGTGTCAGTAATCACAAATGGGGGCACAAGGTGACCGACTCACTTCTTTTACTTTGTCTTTCTTTACTTTCTTCTTGTGTGTCGTTTTCATTTTTCATTCTCTTTTTTTAAACAGTATATATATATAGTACATCTGTATTAACTAAAGTAAATGTCAATAAGGTGATTCATCAATAATTCAACTTGCCCTTTTCCCGAAATCTTTTATTCTCTCTTCCCTTTTCTTCAGTTCTCTTTCTTGGCTTTATCCGCTCTCCATTCTAGGAAAAGAGCTACTTCTGGTGCTTTCAGATCAATGAATATTCAGTTCTGGCATGTGAATCCCTTTTCACATCCCATCTTTTATACACATGCTGCCCCTCCCTTAACCCCCCCTCCTCCCATGTCTGAATTATACATCACTTATCCTAATACATTTACATTCATTAATACTCCATTTCCAGCTGACTAGGTGTTTTACAGTTCAATCGTGTTCTTGAGCGTTCTCTACATGTAGAGGAGGCTGTTAGCAGGACAAAGACAGGAGACAGTTGACGTACATTACTCATGTTTTAATCAAACACAAGCACTTACTCAATGAGATGAAACTCATGTGAGTCATTGACTGAAAGAGTAATATTGCGTTTGTACTACGCTGCATGAAAGTTTGTGAAACTACGATTCTTTACAAATACAGTCAAGAAGAATAATTTGATCTTCACACCTAAAAGTCATTCAAAAGAGCAAAAACAGCAATTAAGAAGAAATAACTCTACTCAGTTGGTTATTTATTGAGGGTTTATGAGAGAATATAAATTATTTTAAAAAGGAAAAAAATAATTTCCTTGCTTTCTGTGTCTAGTATGACCCCATCCTCCTTTTTGTTTAAACTGTTATTGCAACAAATTATTTCCAGTATTTGTTGATTTGTTTTGTGATGCAGCTTGAAGAACTTTAGACCTTTTCTCTGCACACTCCTTCAACTCGTCCTATAAACTGCTTGCACCACATTTTTTAATAGATAAAGTTCTGAATTTTGATTCCAACAGTCCAAAATACAACCTCATGCAATAACCATTCCTTACATTGGCTTGCTGACTGATTTCACTGACTGAAAATACACATCAGATGTTCTAGCATGTTCTTTTTTATTTCAATATATTTCAGAACTGTTTCATCAGTGATATTACTGTACTGACTCAGAAGCAATAAATACCACGATACCAACCTTGCCATGTTCAATAGTTGATATAAACTTGCACCAAACATAACATTTCATATTTATAAATTTCTATTTGGGTCTCATCTGTCCTTAAAATAAAAATAATTCCACAGTCCTGTCCATGGGATCTTTGGCAAACTGCAGATAAGCAGAAGTGTACTTTTGGAAAACAGAGGCTCTCTCCTTGCAGCGTTGCCAATTTTGTTGTTTAGTTTCCTCCTGACGGTGGACTAATGAGCCATAAGCTAATGTAAGAACAACTCCTTATTACTTAGAAGTTACCCTGAGTTTCTTTGTGGCCTCACAAAGCCTTACAGACCTTTTTCTTATGGAACAACACCTTAGGAGTGTAACAATGGCCTTAAATACACACTCTGACTGCTTATGGATGGAGTCCAAAACTTTACCAATAATTATAAAACCATTTTACTATGGATACATATTTTATGGAAAAAATGTTTTTAAATCATGTTGAAATGTTCAGTTTTTAATTCTAAATTCATAAACATAACAGGATATTCTCCCCCACACTCTTGTCCTTCTTTTGTTTGACTTGACTTTTAGTTTTAAATTACCTGCTGATCTCAGAGGCTTACACACTTTGGCTTCTAAAACATAATGTGATATTAGATCATCATGATGACCAATGATAATAATTAGAGGACAATGAGTAAGTATATTTGTGTTTGTTCCATTATTTATTTGTTGCAACTGGAAAGCCGGTTTCTTTCCCTTTAAATAATGCCACATGTGTTAGGAAAAATACATTTGTTGGTTTAGCAGAGTTCAATATGTTGGTAGTACCTATGAAAAATATGCCACACTGTCAAACAGCTTATATTGCTCCTTCTTGTTTTGAGCTTCTAATAACCCAGGTGCTGCAAATCAGTTTCCTGATAGGTGTCTGATTTTCAGCACCAGAACCCCGCTACAGCCGTCAGTTGGAGTCTGCTCCAACCAGGCCACATTTGACTGAACTGAATCTGGAGTCCATGCCATAAAGCAACTTCAAGCTGGTGTTTCACGAAACCATGTTGCAGCATTATTTGGAGTGACCTCAACAAGAATAAACAGCTGTGGGATCAGCTTGGGCGTGCTGTTCATTCCAGAGTGACCAACACGACCACACTGGCTGACTCAGTTGAGAATGAGATGCCATCCCACAGCAGTGTGGGACCAAACTGGTCAGTAACATTAGGAGGAGCTGCCAGCTCCTTGTGGCTGAGTATGGTTCTGAGGCACTTGTTTGTTCAATGAATAAATTGCTTTATTGCCAATATGTCTTGTTTTTTACAAACTTCAATCATCCAGTTCAATAAGCAAGAGAAATAGCAAAACATGCTTTTGGCATTGTGCAGAAAAGATTTGGCAAAATTGTATGGGTACAACCCACTCTGCTGCTCAACCTATAAATGAATTTTACTAAGAAATATGGCACAATTTGAGGAGAAATAAACAGGCTTTCTATTGGTATAAGATTTATTGGCAAGATGTATGTTACATACATCACAAATGTCCATACTGTTCGTTTTATCTTTTGTGTTTTGTTTGTATGCTCTAAGGAAGTTTGTTTGTTAAGCGTGTAGCAGTCATTGTCTGCTCTCTCCTCACCTGGTTTTTGGTGATGTTGTCAGCCACTCATCATGTTTCTCAAAGGTGATGAGATATGCAGCAATCTCCTAGACAGAGAGAGAAAATAATTTTATTTGTGTGTGTGTACATCACAGAGAGCATGTGTTGCTGGGAGATAAAACACAAGTATTTCCAGATGACCTGCTGATGCCCACAGAGAGTGTGTCACTATCTGATTGCCAAGGTGAGGTTGGGGCACCTGATTGGTCACAAATTAGCCAGTCAGGAGACAGACACAAAGGACAGACCCTCGGGGCCAGCAACCAATCACACTCACCAACTCACGGATGTCTTCTTCCACTAGGGAGGAAAAGCTATCTACTGAATACACACACTTGTGCTGCATAAACACACACATGCATTTACACACACAGAGACCTATACACTGGCTGAGAGAGTGCACTGATAGGAAAAGTTTTCTTGTACTCTGCAGTTTCACAGTTTCCCATCAGATAAAACCTGCTCCTAACTTGATTCTTAATTCTTCCGGCTCTCATCTCCCTAGCTCTCCCCTCTACGCTTCTCTTCTTCTTCTTCCTCTTCTTGCACACTCAAATGAATCCAATAAAGAAAGAAGAAGGCTCAAATCATACAGGTGCGTTTCTTACCAACCAAGAGCAGGGGAAAACAAAACATCCATGCACTTGCGCACACAAAAAACTCAAAGAATTGCATCCAAAAGAAACTCTTGTTTTTACCTCATGCTTTTTAGTCGCTCGTGCAACACTGCCTTTTCTATTTGCTCAGTGAACTTTCTCACCTCTGGTTTCCTTCTTCAAACATCACTCCCTATCTGTCTATCTCTGACTCCCATCTCACCCACTTGTTGTGAAAGACTATGAAATGTAAATTATCCTCTTAAGGCAATCAGCTTTTGAAATGTGGCACAAAGCAACAGCGAGGACGACATCAACACTCCAGCAGTCCTTCATCTGCCCCCTCTCTAGACTGCCTTTCTTTGTTATCCTTCCGAGTGTGTGTGTGTGTGCAAGCATGAGTTTGTTTGTCCCAGTTTGGCATGAGAGCGCTCCAGCTCGACATTGATATGACAAAAGATTTGAGTTGGGGGTGAGAGAGGAAAATACGGAGCAGCTGGAGGGTGCTGGCACTTAACGGGATTGTATTTTTTTTAGTATCCTCTGTTTAATTCTCACCTCCAAACCCCCTAATGTCTCATTTTGAATTTATAGAGGTGTTTATAAATGTGCGTGTGGGCGTGCTTTGAAAATAATGATCAAAATCAAGTTGGCCACGATTAATGTCTGACTGTCTGTGGCACAAAAAGCTGCTCAGATTCCTCCACACAGACACATTTTTAGACATAGCTTCGCACCATAACACACGCACGCACACACACACAAGAAATGCCTCATTCATTTATGCATCTATTCATTAGCTGTGACAGGCAGCCACCTCTCCTCCTCCCAAACCACTCCGCAGCAAGTCAATATCCTATACGGCCTCCACAGCTCCGGCCAGGCACTTGGGCTCCCCTAGTGACTGTCAGCCGGAGGGAGGCGGGAGGAGAGAGGAGAAGAAGAGAGGAGACGAGGGAGCGGGAGAGACATAAGGATGGGAGGATTAAGACGGAGAGAGAAAGAGAGAGAGAGAGAGAGAGAGAGAGAGAGACTTACAATTAAAGGCCTGCCCCATAAGAGCCATTAAAAAGCCAGAAACAGAGGAGTCAGCTGAAAAGGCAGCCTGACACACAGTCTAAAACACACCCACACACACACAGAGTAATGTTTCACACACACTGCTGCTCACTCCCCTGGCAGTGAGCACACACACGCCCATGTGAAGAGTGACAGAAGTGAGCTGGTGAAGGTCGATCCTCAGGAAGTCACAGTTATTGTCCCAGTGGTAAGAAGTGATGGAGCACTGTGAGCTTGCCTGGCGACACACTGACCCTTCAGGAATACTCTGACTGAAAGCGTGTGTGCGCAAGCGTGTGTGCTGGCAGACACATGGGCAGGGAAAAAGCATCCTCCTTCGGGGATCTTCTCAAGTAACCCAGACGTTCTGCATGTCTGTGTGAGTCTACGTAATAATACATTACAACAGGCCATACTAAACGCATGCACGCACTCTCTCTGACACACACCTCTCCGTGCCTCTAGGTGTGTGTGCGAGGACGAGAGTTACTTAAGAAATATCTAACAAAGCAGAGAGCATGAGTGGGAAGTTAGATTGGAGCGAGCGCTGCAGTTGGGGAAATCAGCCTCCCACTCACGCATCACTGAGACCATCTTCCTCTGAGAAACTGGTGGCATGTACAGAAAAGCAGACAGACACGCACATACACATTACAAACACATTTGTAGGCCTCAGGAAGATTTCCTTTGGCGGGGAGGGGCTTTTGAGGGGGGGGGGGGGTCGCCTACACTGCAACAGACTTATCTGGGAAATTTTCCCAGGGAGATTCCATTCTTCAGGTGTGGCCACAGGCTTATATATATATTTATATATAGATATGTGTGTATGTGTATGAGTGTGCATGTTTGAAGTCTAATGATGAGCATCACCCCGACAGAGATCTGGGGAGAACAGAGCTGTCTTCAAACTGGAACTGTCACATCCATTCGAAGTGCCTCCAATGAAAGCCGCCTCTGGCTCACAACAGAAATCATTTGGCATTGAACAGTTTATTTTGGCAGAACAGGAGGTAACAAACTCAAGTGTCCTTTTCAACTACACAATCCATAGCTGCCTCTCTCCTTGAGCATGGCAGGTCTCATCTACATGTCTGCATGTTTGTGTGTGTGTTTGTGGGTGTGTGTGCGTGTAGGGGGAAAGAACTGCATTAGCATCAGGACCAGGGGAGGTCTGCTGATGCTGTAATTTGCTCCTATAAGCACCTTCACTTGTTCTCTCCTTCCCAGAACAACCCCATCGGTGTCTGATGTTGAGGGCCTCTCTGTCTAAAGCTGCCATCGCTTCTGAGATTATTACTGTTATGTTTGCTTTTCAGGTTGCTCTGTGCTTTTTATTCTGATCCAATCATGTTTATGAAGCGTACACTTGACATATTTTCATCTAGTTTTATGTGCTTCTCTTTCAAAGACCCCTAAAGTAAATCAAACATAATAGAGGCAGTTTTATGCTGAATCCATACTTTGTCTAAGTTGTTGGTAAAGTTTATTTATCTTGTCTTGATTGACCTCTAAAACAAACTTGGCTCACTCAAGTCTACAGACTAAAGATTAGGTTGCAAGAAACCCAGGTTCAAAATAAATTGCGCTCTTGTTATGCCGAGTTTACGTTGCCAATATTTGGCCCGATTTTGCCCTTCTCATTATTTTAAGGATGTTTCAATTATCATGATAGCCCTAAAGCTAATCTTATGAGATATTTCTGACGTGGTGTGTTGAGAGGGATCTAGTCGGCTAGGAAGGACATCAGGACCGCTCAAATCGGGGATATTCAACATGTTGGCTTGTCGTGGCCCAGTACCCCAGCATGTGTGGTGTTCCCCAAGGACAAATGAGCACGCAGCCTGTTGAATGTGACATGTAGCCAATCAGAAAGCGAGGGGACGGAAACACAGAGGGGAATCCAAAATACAGGAGATGAAACAACTGCCATGGTTCACCAGAAGTTCTGTTGGACGTTGGAGACGTCTCTTTGTTTTGTTGTTTTTTTGTTAAAAATAGCCCACAAACTATCTCCATTGCTTCTGCCATGTTTGTTTACTCTGAAGTCACGTTTGATCTCAAAAGGTCTTGTGAGGATCCACGTCTGGCATCTGAATGTTCATGAATGAAATCTGTCTCTGAGATGAACAGTTGTTAAAATATCACAGGAAATAACAGGAAGTGGTGTCAAAGGGGAATGTCTGAATCTGAATAGAGCATTGATACAACAGGTAAAAACACAGACTATAGAGAATAATCTGATATTACTTTAGATTATTTTGAGTCACTTTCAGAGAGATAAAGGAGAGTCAGAGTTCAAATACATTTGTTTCAATAACCAGAAACCATGGAGTTTTCTTTCTTAGAGTTCCCCTTTGATGTCACTTCCTGTTTCACTTTGGGTGAGCCAAAAGAAAAAATGCCAGTTATGTAACAAATTGGGTAAAATCATGTGTATTATGGCAAGTTTCTTAACTATTCTTTTGTATTTTTTATTTGAAGGCTATGCATGTCACAGGCACTTTAAACTTTATACAAGATGAATTTGTTCAAAGCACTATCAACAACAACAACAACAGGTAAGATATTAAAAGTTTCTACAACTTCAAAAGCACTGATCTGTATCTTCAAGATAAAATAAGCAATACAAACTGGACCAACAATGCCTTTTTTTGATGTCATGTTTCATAACTGGACTAATTAAAATTTTTCCAGACAATATGTTGCGATGGGATTATTTAGCTCTGTTTAAGCCATATAATTCAGTCTAACCCAGTCTGTTGTAATTCATGAGAAATAATGTGTGGTTTGTATTATATTCCCAAACTGCTTCGCTCCTTACTGTGTGTTACTTTCAAGAGCCCTTATATTACCTCCACTGGCTAACACAACTGCTTAATGCTGTTTCCATAACAACTGTTGCAAAGCCCCTGATCAGAATTCCTCTCAAGCTTGCCTTGTGTTTATCATATAAACACTTCATCACAAACACTAAGCGACATACATGCACGCAAACATGGCCATAAAAGACTTGCACACACGCGCATGCATACAAATGGGACGCTGATACACAAAGTCGCTTATGGGAAGAAAGAAAAAATAAATAAAAACATCACTTGTCCAGTCTCTGTCTGTCTCCTCCTCTTGTTCTCTTGGAGACACACACTGCATGGACAAACACAGGGCTGCTCAATCACACAGACACTCTCTTTAAATGTTGTGTATCAGTGGAGGGGAAGGTCTGACCTTCAGTGGGGACCAGCTACTATCACCTAGTTAGGAAAGAGACATCGCATTCATCTCTGTCACATTGCATTTATCCCCACACACGTGTCGGACAAAAACGCCTTTCATGTCAAAATTAAAGCAAAATAGAATGCACGGATGTGACAAAGAATATACACAACACAAGCACACGGGTCCAGAGAGTCTTGGTGTTTGATGAGTGTATGTGAAAGCTGCTGCCCACATGAGAGATGGCTTCCTAATAAAAAATTCACTCTCCCCTCTCTTTCACTCCTTCTCCTTTTAGTTTGACCTCTTTACTTTCTCCCCTTCTCCTTCTACCCCCCCCTATTTTTCCCCTCCTCTCATCTTCCAATTTACAAAGGTCTAAACGGTGAAGGTGGCAACACAAAGATACACGCTCAAAGTACAGAAAAGTAGCAGAAACTCTTTCAGCAGTGACTTGAGAGCGAGGAAGAGTCAGCCTCAATCCACCGGGGGAACATCAATCATCTTTTTTTAAGACTTCCCCCTCTCTCGTGCTCCATACCTGTCCTCTTCCTCCTGCCTTACATTTGCATTCGAGGAGATGCCCCCCCACCCCACTCCTTCTCTCTTAGCGAGCGAGGGTGGTGGTGGGGGGGAAACACATCAAAGAAGGCAACAGGTGTGTGGTGTCAAACACAATGCCAGGATCCCCTGCTGCGCTAGGGTGCACTGGATGAAGCCTGTCAGAGAGTCCTCAAGAACTCAAGCAAAGCTAACCTAGAGAGGGCGCACACACTCGCTAGCGCTCAGATGTATATTTGAGATGTGTAATGAAGAATGTGAGTTTGCCAGTGGGAGGTGGAAGAAGACAGGGAGAGGTGAGGTGGTGCTGGAGGTGGCAGGGAGGTATCTGAGTGAAGGAGTCTCCAGTGGTTGTGTTAACCCCCGCCTCATCTCCCCGTGAGTCATTCCGCCCTCTGAGGCTCGTCTCCGCTCTGCGATTGTTGATATTTTTCTGATTGAGGAGGCTTCATATGCTAAGAGGAGATGGAGAGTCAGAGATGCCGAAGACAGAAAGAGGGAGGGGGGGGTGAAAGAAAGTGTGTGCCACCTCTCATTGGCATAAATACTTGTTTACAACGAGACATAAATTGGCACCCTGTCAGTCAGTCTCTCAATTTCTCTTTGCTCTAGCTCCCTTTCCTCTATTTCCTCCTCTGTCTCTGCCTCTGTGCTGCTAAGCGTATTATAACACTCCCTGGTTCAGCCCTCTCTCATTACCATATTCTAATTACGTTCGTTAAGGGGAGCATTTGGGAGTTTAATGAATAAATTTGAAAGATGGGTCTCCGTGGCGATCTTTAGGTTTGTCTCCTCCTCAGCCAAATAGGGTTGGGAGCATATGTGTGTGCATGCGTGTTTGTGAGTTTGCACACCTGTATTGGTGCATGCGTGTGTGTGTGTGTTCTCAGTAAATATCACTGTAGCTCCATTTCAGGAGAAACAAACAAATCTGGTTAACTCCTGAAGCTCATGTGGAGTCAAATCAATTCGGAATTTTGTTTGCTTCTGCCAAATAAAGATTTCATGTCATGTGTTTGTTGTTTTGGGAAGGGAAAGAAAAAAATAATACACTTGGAGCCACCCATGTTGAATCATGAATATTTAACTCTCCTCCTGCCTAAAATACAAACTGCCAAAGAGAAGTATGAAATTTCAAATGTACAAATTGTTTGCAAACTTGGATTTACTCAGACAACAGACCCAGGGCCTTTAAAAACCAAGGTGTGGAAGTAGAGTTAAAACAATCTTAGGCAAACATTGGTATTAAATCAACCCTCCTGCACAACAGGCTTCCACTGTTGTGTGGTTTTGATTTGTCTCTGCCTGGAACGAAGCCCTGGGCACCAGACCTGCACTCACTCTTTCAGGGTATTGCAAAATGTGAAACAGCTCTCGCATGGTTTAATAAAACAGCGCCAAATACATTCTTAACTCTGATGATTGCCAGCTCGCGCTTCAAGGAGTAGAGACAAGCAAACGTGCGGCATTCACCTCCTGCTAAAAGCGAAGCAAAAGATGTGTTCTTAACCTGGCGACTTGCCAGTGATTACTGATAATTAAACAATGCCACAAGCAAGAGAACAAAGATGGAGAATCTAATTTAACCTCTTCCCTGTAGAATTCATTCTTACTGCTGCTGCAATTCCTTAAAATTATGGGACTTTCTTTCATGGATAAATAGATTGTTATTGTTTTTTTTTTATTCTAGAACAGGTTTATTCATTTTCTCAATGACCTGAACAAAGGTATAAACACACACTGGGAGTCAGCAGAACTTGGGTATTATATAGGGCTTTTTTATTGCATGTTGTAAAAAAAATGTTTAAATTTAGCTTGATGCTGAAATTTCCATATGACTTTCAGCTGCAGCGAAGGACAAGGCTGCACTCATCCATAGCTAACTATATACATGAACTGATGGGGTTAGGGTCCGTATCTGGTGAGATTGTGCTTGCTGCTGATTGTTTGTAAGTGTGTGGTATCATCATCCAGAGGGGCTCCTCTTTACATAAAGTGCAGCGATGATGCAGTGAGCAAGGTAGAGCCTGGTGTCATCACCTTTTCTTCAGGTACTGTGACTCATGCAGTGGGCGCAAAAGAATGCTTGCTATCTCTAATTTAATTTTTTTACCACTACATACTGTACCATACATGTATAAAAATAAAAAAGAGAGAGAGAAGAGGTTGAGAAATGCTTTTTTACTTTTTAGACATCTAGTTGCCTACAGAAAACATTTAGTTTGCTTCAGTCTGGTTATTTCCCATCCATTAACTGCATGTATAGCTCTGGCAAAGCTATTTAATAATTGCTCATTTAATGCACTTTTATAGATTGAAATGGAGACAGACATCAGTCATTGCCTTCTGGGCTGTCGTGGTAACTTTCCACCTCATATGAGCTGTAATTGACTGTGACTTTCCAGTTCAACATGCAATGACATCTTAGAGCGGGCAGAGTCTGCACCCTAGAGTCTCACTGAGAAGAAAAAAAAAAGAAAACTAATGCTGAAGTTGAGTATTGGACAAAGTTAAGACTTGCTGGATGGCAAACTCCATATAAACAAAGTGCCAGAAGACATTACCTGCCAACAAGAGGTAATTGTGCAGCTAGGCTTAACACTAGTTAATACCTGTGTTTGGACTTGGAAATCTTTTTGTGGTGTTTTTTGTTTTTTTGTCTGTTTGCTCAAATTGTGGTAGAAAACTTTAGCAGATTGTTAGTTTTATTGCAAATTTGCTCCAAGTTTAAGAAGCGTTTTAACAAAAAGCTGCAATTTTGTGTCAAACGCTTAACAGAACGAACAAAAACTACTCTTAATCTTTATTTCTTGATAGAGATTTGGATCTGACAAGTGGGACTTGGTGCATTTAGGTTTTAATCAATGCCACCATCCACTGCTATATACTGTACGCAAACACAATTAAAACACCCTGCATATTCTGCCAGTATGCAAATTCAGCATCAATATCCCATATATAGTTTCCTCCTTTGAGTCTTCGATGATGGATGATATATTGCAGCTGAGTTGGTCTTAGACTAATGACACAGCTGCATTACAATACACAACTAAGTACACAGCTAATATTGTATGTGCAGGGAGACAGAACACTCTCACCCAGACACATACACACAAATACCAACTTGTTTAATCCCTAGGAATCGGGGAAATTTGATTACCGTGACTTTTACAAACACACTCCATATGAGAGTAGACAATCCATGCATCAGCGAGGCAGAAGAGGGAGCGGGAGGAGGAAGAAGATAGAGACGAGGAGACAGAGGAGTACACCATGCTCCATCCTAAATGAAGTTTGAGGAGAAAAAAAAGAAGACTGGACTCGGGATGATGTGGGCTGCTGAATGGATTTGCTCAGATTTCATAATTCACACTGAAAGCACAACACACACACACAGAGGAAAATGTCCCTCCCAATATCACAGTAAATATGAGAAGCAGCATATTTACCAGCATGTCCCTGGCTGATTCTTGTCAATGTGTACATTTCCATGATAAAGTTAGCGGAAAATGCTTGTCACAGCATCTGAAGGCTCAAAGCTCTCCTCTCGCTGTGTTTGTTTTGTCGAATGTGTGATGTCGTAGGAAGCTAATTTACTCCTGGACTCCAGAAGATCAAACTAAGTAAAATTATACAAGTAAAAGAAGAAAATGTTTTTATTTTTCTTTCATTTTTGCTAATGCTTCAAAAACATGCTTTCAAATCTGACATCCATCACTGCGGGAGAATAAACGCTGATCTAACTCTGAGCTTGTCAGGCTTCCTTCTCCATTTCTTGACAGAAATATGATAAAATAAAAAATTCACAGAGAAGCCTTGCATTAAATTCAAAGACCTAAAATGGAATTCTAAAAGTTTGGCCATGAGCGCACAAGGTCACTCTCGTGCTTGTGAACACTGTTCAAGAAGTGCAGTAACCACAAAGCGCGTCATTGTTGTATCAATTCCCCACATATCAAGGGAAAACAAAACAACAAATTAAAAAAAAAAAAAACCTTCTATGACAGTTTAAACCAGTGATTCTCAATTCCGGTCCTCGTGACCCACTACCCTGCATGTTTTAGTTGTTTCCCTGCTTTGGCACACCTGATTTAAATGAACGAGTGATTGGCAGGGTTCTGCAGAACTTAAAGACCTGCTGAAGATTAGGGAAACTAAAACATGCAGGGTAGTGGTTGAGAACCACTGGTTTAAACAAACTTGCACAAGACATTACATTAACAAAACTAAAAAAAGGGAAGAAATTATCAGAGCTTACGGATCATAAACAAACAGGGTCTCTATCAGCACATTTGTAAATACATAAGTGGGATTTGATTAATAAAATAAGACATCTGACTCAACTTTCATTAAGAAACGTTCTTGGATTAGTTTTGAAGTCAGTTGACATACATCTCAGGTTTTACAAACAGAACTGGGTATGAAGCGCAAAGTGCGCAGTCATCCCAAATATCCAATAAAACTGTGTTCTCTGACCATAAAAAAATCTGCTGCATTTGAAATTAGATCCACAATCTGTATCTGTTCAAATATAAAATGTGGAAAACAAAATAGAATTAAATCCATGTTAGGCCAGAGACAGAAAGTTTCCAAACAGATACTGTCAGAGAAATGAAACCAGAAAAAAAAACAACTGAATTTACATTTTGGTGGGGTCGTAGGGAACTGGGCTGCAGATCAGAAGTTACAGATCTATTTGTTGTTTTGCTGGAACACACCTGCCTGATATATGTTCAGAGAGGCTTGGCTTAGCATTTAAAGAGATTTTGAATACATCAAATAAATACAGTATAATGAATAAAGCTGTTAATCAGTTTGAACAAAATGTCTGATACAGCTACATGCACAATACAACTCGTTTCAGCCTATTGTTGACTAAACTTCATACACAACAACAAAGCAGTTCATAATTACATAAATAAATAAATAAATGACACGTGGACGTCACAGTCAGATGTCTGTAGATAAGCTCTGTCCATGGTCGTCTTATGAAATTACAGCAAACTATCACTAAATATTTTTATTATATTTGGAGACTGCCACAAAAAGAACAAGAGCTAACAAGTGGCCATTAAAGTTGCACCAGCTGTATTTTATATATAATAAACATTTGAACAATACGCCAAGGGGAATTTACAGTTTTCATTTACATAACTCCATGTCAGAATTTCCAGCCCTATTTTCACCAAACCTAAACTGATGTTAGACTATAACCTGCCTTAAAAAATGTAAGCATATATTAAAAAAATAAATAAAAAAATCCTGAACGAGGCATATTCCTTACAAGTTTCTACACTCTGGTTGTTAGTCAGGAAAAAAAAACTTGTAAGAAAAAAAGTAATCAAAAACAAAAGGCTCCTGCACAAGTTCTGCATGATTTGCAGTATGATGTTTTGTTTACAACTCACATTTAGGTAAATCTGTAAATGTGCAAAGAAAAAAAATCTGCCTTGTGGTGCTTTAAAAATATACTTGGCTTCAGAAGACGGCAAAAAGCACCAAGTTATCAAAGTTAGATAAAGTTTTGTAGTTATTGAGACAAAACTCCTCACATGAAGAACAAGTCCTCAAAATAGAAGTGCGAGGATTTTCTCTGTGCGCGCGTTCCTGCGCTCACAGACACATTTTAATGCTTTTTGTGTGTCTCCGCTGAATTAAATCTAATTCACACCAGACTCTGATATTACAGGGATTCTACGAGGGGCCATTTAGGGAAACAAAAAGTATTGTCTCTGCAGAACAGTCGGGCTTCTTATTACATCGGACTCTGATGGTCATTCGCCTCTTTTCGGTTGGGCTAGAAAAATACAAGCAAATTAAAAGACGCACACACACATACACACACACACACACAAGTATTACAGAACCGAGCTCAGGCGCATACACAACGCCCCCGCTCTCACAGTCACACATTTTCACTGTTTAATATATTTCTGTGTCTCCAGTTAACAATATTTTGTGTCAAATTATAGTGGGCAAGATAAATAGTGGGTCTGTGCAACGTGGAGAAAATGGAGCAGGAGGAAGATGTGGGGCTTCCACAGGCGAGGAGAGAGAAGGAGACGAGAGACAACATTAAGTCCTACCTCAGACACCTGGCTTTCACTGACTAGACTTGGAAAGACCAGGTTAATCCCACCTGCTTGTGATCTTACGCTGAAATTTCGGCATAGAATTCTGATCCCAGAAAGCTCAGAATCCACTCAGGCGTCCAGTTTATCACTAATGGTCCTGCTTGCAAATTAATCCCTCCCACCAAAAAAAAAAAAAACTTGCTGGATAATTATTTCTCCACACAAAGTTGCAGACAGGAACAGAATTTACCCGTTTCTTTCTTTGCATTCGGTGACATTTGGTTTGCATTGCCAGTTTGGTCAGCAGGACGTTGAGGCTGATTTGAGCTGAATACGTAAGTCACAGCAGACACAAAATCATGTTTGGTGTTAATTGGGCTACGCTTGGCTCAAAGAGACATGGAGAGAAAGACAAAGAGGAGGAGAAAAGAAAAAGATGGAGAGGGAGAGAAAAGAGCCTAAAGGACTAATTAGTGATTATAACTTGGCGTTCTCCAAACATAAAATATTTCTCAACCCAAAATACAGAGGAAAGATTAAAAATAAAGGAATAGGAATCAAACATAAGAAACACCCCTTTGGTGTTTTGTGTGTACGTGTGTGTGTACAGGCATGTATGTATGTGTGTGAGAGAGTGCTAGCTTCTTTGCCCTCTCATTAAACTATGCTTTACTCTGGTAAATGGCAACAGGACAGAGCTCAATGTCAGCTGGAGAGGTTAGAGCCATAAGGAGGCTCTGGGACACACACACACGCACACACACACACACAGAAAACCAAATATCATACCATCATGTTAACTAACTGAGAACCACATCCAAGACATTTTCTAAATGAAACTTTCAGTGGGTTTCCTAAAACTGTGTTGTGTGTTTGTGACATAATGCAGAGTGTGTGTGTGCCTGCCCCTGTCTGCGTGTGAGCTGGATGTTAGAAACTCACACATCTGAGTCATAAATCAAGGGCACCTTTCACCACAGTGGAAATGAAACACAGCAACTGGTTGTCTGCTAACTGCATCGCTCTCCATCGATTATTTCTTTTTACTTCACACACTTTAGTAAGTGACATTTAACGTCTTCCCTCACGTGTACCTTTATTCCCAGACACCTTTTTTTTCTTTATCTCCTGCCATCCAAGGCGAAAAGGCAATAAAGGTTTTGCTCATGTCTGGGTTCATTTGTCTGCAGTGTTCGCAAACTATCTCATGAACTAGTGGACAGATTTTAATGAACTCTCACAGAGTAATCATTAGACATACATCTACAACTGATTAACATTAAACTGTTCAAGATGGCCTCCACAGCTAAGAGACTTCAGCAGACACAAAACTGGCTTTAACGTAGTCAGCTTTACTGAGCTAAAATTTGGGATAGAATTAGCTGAGGGTCATCTACAACATATTCTGAGCACTAAAAGATCGCACTAGAAATGTGTTGAAAACTTTCCCATTTACTACTGAAGTAAAGCCTGTCTGTTAGCAAAATATCTCATGAACCACAGGATAGGTTTTCATGGCAGTAGCCAAGGAGACATATCCTGCTTTTAAATCCTTCTTTTTCACTTTTAAATCATTCAGTTGAGGTCTATATAAAGTGGAACTGTAACACTTTGGTCTGAATTCCTCCTTATTGTAAGTCAATAAGCCCCTCTTTCCTGAAGTGTGTCTCAGATCAACTCGTTTTGAGGCTGTCTCTTTAATTGAGCCGCTTCACACCCCACCCCTTCCAACTTCCAGACCGGTCCATTACAGTTTGATAGATAGGGTTACAGCTATCTAGCAGCGCAGAAATGTTGTATTTACAAATTAACTAAAAGATCTCAACGATGGAAGACAATGACCAAGAGCCAGAGAAGAATGAAGACGACAAAATTGTAGCGCCATTGCAAATAATTTGACGTAACAGTTTAGAAAACGTCATAGAAAATCAATAAAATGGTTGAAAAATAAGACCCAAACAGAATATATAGATATCTACGTAGCACTGGGAGAGACTAAATTAACATTTTTTGCACTCCTAAAGATTACAAGTACACAACAAAATGTATTTAATGGCTAAAAATGTGGATTTTACAAATGTCTCCTTTAAAACTCATTTACATTTGGAGTTAGGCTAATTCTAAACAGCCATCCAGGCTAATTAACCTTAGCCAAAACAAAAATGGTTATAACTCAATTTCCCAGATATTGAGTTAAAATGTGATTCATCCACAACACGTTTTCTAAGCACTAACACATCTCACTAAATCTCACAGTATAGCATGAGATCTTGCATTACGTCATATAGGGTTTGACCAAAACTATGTTGTAAAACTGCGTCATTTCTCAACATAGGATCTTTGTCTAAAAGTCTGACACAAAAGGCAGCAGGAAATATGCCTTTCCTCAAGAAAGGGTAGGCCTTTAATTTTTCCATGGAAACATAACTGTATGTAGAAAACGCAGCCGCTGTTTATTCTAACTGAACTTAACCTAAGCTAAATGTTCCACAAACAGTGGTATTGACGCCGATAATAAATTAAGAGGTTTGTTTAGTCTTCGAATTGCAGTGCCCACAAAAAGCACAAAACAGGTGAATGTGTGCGAGTTCCTGACTCTTTTTTTTTTTTTTTACTTGTGATGCAGAGCATTTGTCCTTCAGCAGTTGTTTGTCTTCGCTGTCATGCATGATTGGCATCTCAAGCAGACGGACCAATTGTCAGGTCTCCCTTATCGCCTCCAGTTAACCGCAAAATCAGGAACAACGCTCGGGTCACATATGCATCATCGATCATACTATTAGTACAAATATACGCACAAACACACATGCACTGTTACCATGGCAACATTTGCCTTTGATAGACACACAAACACACACACACAGACATTCGATAGAGGCAATAGAGTAAAACGTATATGATTCTTGATCCGCTACTCATTCAGTCATGTTGGTGTCATCCGGCAGCACAACCAGACACGAGCGTGTGTGAACTGTCAACTAGCCTGCCTTCACATGGCACAGCAGCCAGTGTGTGTGTCTCTGTGTGAGGCAAACCAGCGCCGTAAAGAAGCGCAGCGTGCTCCGCAGCTTATCGTTATACATTTCTCACATTTGTTTCCCCGCGTACAGCTGAGCGACATGCCGCGCGCAGTCACATGCAGACGACAGACGCCTGTGCGATGCACTGAAGTCTGCATCAGCCCGTTTGAGAGTTGCATCATTTGCATCATAGTGAGGAGATGTTCTGAAGCTGGAGGCTTTAAAATGCACATCAGGCTTCGTGATATGAGCATTCGCACAGCAACTGTTTTCATGTTTCCTACTTCAGGCTTTCGAAAAGAAAAAAAATAAATTGTTATGTGTTGCCACAAGATTAGTCATATATTTTAAAAGCTTGAGTCACAAGAATAAAGTTTGCCCACATTGGAATAAAAAAAAAACTTTTCTTAAACTAAAAGTGATAGAGCTCTAAAAAATTTGCCCCAAAACCAAACTATAAGTAATTCCAGATGGATGGAAAGCACAGGCTCAACTATCAGTCTATCCACCTGAGTGTGATTTGTTATCTAAAACTTGTCCAATGTCTATTACCATGGACAGATACACATACACCCCCAATCTATTATTGAACAAAAGGCTCACGCCTCCGCTCAGCCCTTCAGGGAGGAATCCATCCCTCCATCCCAGAATAATTTCACACATCAGTAGATACACAAAAGGCAGCGAGAGAGAGAGAGAGAGAGAGAGAGAGAGAGAGAGAGAGAGAGAGAGAGAGAGAGAGTAAGAGAGCTCGCGAAGGAGGAAGAGAGGAAAGAAAAAGAAAAGAGGCAAGGACAGAGAGGAGGAGTGGTTAGAGCAAAAAAAAATGTATGGGGTCACAGCTCAGTGCTCGTAAGAGACTAAGGTGTCATGGGGAGCCAGGCGTGACAAAACAGAGATCAGAGAATCATATGTATTGTATACTTGCAAGGAAACAAACACACTAGCATATACATGCACACCTTTGCAGAGAGACGCAAAGAAAAGGCAATATATCAAATGAAGATGAGTGAATTTGTTAGTTTGATTTAATCAGCGAACACAGGGCTGTTTTCTGAATGTATTGCACTCTTTTCTTCTTATCTCCGTGCATACATTCACAAGCAGACTAATTCTAATGGCACACAGCAACTATAAAGAGTTTGTGCAAAATGAGATTTATAAATCCAATAATTCTATAGGAACCCAGAGGAGCAAACATGCTACAGACAAACACCCAAAGGTTTCTGCAGACCGAGTAATTACTTGGTATTCTCAACACACCATTTGTTGCCGACACATTACCACACATGAGCATCATCTGCAGTCTGGACCAGAACTGTTTTCTTTTTTTTGTTTGTTTTTTCAGTCTCACACGCATACACAGAAAGACCCACAAAGACTGACGCACACTCAAACTGAGGCGATGTTAATGCTTGAGTAAATTGAAACCTTCAAATGTGACAGCTGACTTGACAGCTGACAGCTGATTGGCCCAGACAGCCCACATTATAGGTTTAACACTATCATTTATTGTGGAAACAAATAAAATGCGAGCTTTGTTGAGGAATGAAAAGTAATGTTTAGGATAAATTATTCTCTATAGGAATGCATTTCACCCAACATCTTACATGTCAGAGGCTTCAGATTATCTTGTGTTGAGATCTGATGATGTTATAACTGTTGTAAATAATGTTAAGCAATGACGCAAGACATGCTCAGAATATGAAAAAAAAAAACTTTAGCAGAACTGACTGAGTTGTAGGCATCTTTGTGTTGTTTGATTAGTCATTTTGAATTAGCTTGACTCCAAAAGTTAACCAGTTGCAGACGTGCATCCAATGTAATGTTTTTTTTATCATTATTATTAAAATTAATCCAGTGACACCTGAGTTTCTTTGGTAACAGATAGACACACAAACACTTACATAATTTGAAATCCAAATAAGCATAAAAATAAAGAAGAAGAGGACACAAATGAGTGTTTAGGTATGCAGAAAACTTTATGCCTGTTTGAAAGAGGAGCTTTAAGGGAATCCACTAAGGGACACCCAACCTCCCCATGAACTGAGTCTGCATCTCCTCATCAGAGAAGGAGCCATGTAGAGGAGTGTGTGGTGGTTGTGGGATTGTGTTGGGGGGAGTAACAGCAGAAAGATCCAGAAAGGGGTGGATGGGAAGTCGTTAATGACGAGGCTGGTTAAAAGAAGCAGGAAGAGAAGACTTGAAGTATGTTCTCTAATATTTACTGGTCTTTTTCCTCAGCTTCGCACACATCGGCTTTTAGTTGAGCTGATGTGTGGAGGTTCCTACCCAGCTGTGGTCACATTGTTCTGACACACACACACTGTCTGTTCATGTGAACACACTGTTCAGTAGGCTCAGTGCTTAACTCTGAGTATGACCTTCATCAAGATGGACTGCATGAAAAATGTAATGACTTTCCTGAGAGAAAAACCACAGGCCAAATCAGCTTTGCATTGCATAATAATGTCAGACTTGGTAATCAATAACACAAACACACAAACACACATCCATAATGGAGTGCAAAGCCTGCACATGGAGAAAATGTCTCGGCAGAGGCCGACCACATCACAATGGATGGAACAAACCACCAACGGGGTGCTGCGCCATGCATAAACAAGGAGCTACTGACGATAAATGCTCACATCCATTTCCACCAATCAAACGTTTTCCTAAACTATCAGCTTACGTCTGGAATGACACGCAACTCTGAAAAGCTTTTAACACCCTAAAAGTTTCACTCTGTGACATATTTGGTGAAAACATTGACCCAAACCAAATAGGGCCACCTTTTATGTTGGACTATTTGACTTGCAGCAGAACTTCACGAGTCTGTTCCAGCTGCAAATATGATTCTACACATCCCTCGAGACAGAATATTATAAATCTATCATATTTTTTATTAAAAGAAAAAAAGCTGTTAAAATTATCTATTGTTGGATAAACTCAAAAAACCTGCAAGTCATTTATATTGTGTTTACTTTATCTTCAAAATTTTGAGTTACTGCATTCTAATAATGTGAAAACTACATTTTTTTCTAAACAAGAAAAACTGTATTCATTGTTGTATTAGTACAATTATTTTTTAATTAAAGCTTAGGCATAGGGGCATATACCATGCAGAGTTTTATTCAAATCTGACCCTATTTCATCAGATATTTTACTAACTGTAGCAACACATAAATAATGATAATTACATAAAGAAATACCTAAAAATGACACATTTATCACCTTTCTATAATTTGCCAACCATTGTTAATCCAGCAGGAAATCTTTATATGTTTGATATCGCACTAAATTGTCATAATGCTCCACGTTTAAATTTTTGGATTGGATTTCCTTCAACCAATCATTGAAGAGTACACATGTTTGAATTTAGTGGGATTTTAAATCAACACAGGTGCATAGTACTATCAACACCTGCTTTGATAAAGTTTTAGGGATAGAGTGCAGCACAGTAAAACCTGCTTGGAATCTAATTAGCATTTTTTTATTCTCTTTTTGCTATTAATCATTTATGCATCAAGAGTGCTAAAATAAGAGAGCAATGCCTGTTTAAATACACCTGTCACAGTGTGCAGCTCAAAAACACCGGACAGGAGCCTGACGGCAGTGTTAGTCCCAGCCACAGTGCTGATTAGCTTTTTTTTCTACATCAGTCTTAATTAGACTTAGCACTGGCATTAACTGAGAAACAGCAGTTTCATGTTGCAATGCTCATTGAATTTGTTGATTTGCTGAGGGAATGTATTAAAGACCTGGACTATAGATGTTTAATTTATTTATTTTAATGTATGCAGTCATTTGTGGTCACTTCAGATTCAAATAACACTAACAAATCTACACGCCTTCTCTTTTTAGAGCCAAATATCAAAGTCAAGAGAGTTCAGAAATCAATAAGTGGCATCAGTGCAACTTAGTCGATCTTTTAATTACAGTCTAAAGGCTCGACCCTAACAAAATCTATTCAAACTGGGTATTTAAAAAAAATACACATTACCACTATTTGGCCACATTCAGAATAGAATTTAAACTACTGTTTGCAAACTTTTACTTCTAACATACAAAACTCTCAACAATCAATCTCCATCTTATAATAAAGATCTAATTTTGATCTATTGTTGGTAATAGTTTACCACCCTCAGTGTGTCGATGTGTGGGTGAACAGGTGAAATGTAAAGCGCTTTGGGGTCCATGTGGACTTGATAAGGCGCTATATAAGTTCAAACCATTTACCATTTAATTGTTCCATATTTATAAATAGAGCACTTTTCTCTCAGACTGCATGTTTATTTGTGGTTCCTAACTTTACTGATGGGCATTTCATAATGTGTGTGAATGTATTGTAATAAATTGCAGTGAATTCACTTGAATTTAATTTTTTATTTTTTTTTTGGACTGAAAAGGATTTATTATTTGGAACAGGTTTGTTTTGTTTTCTGTATAGTGCCCAGAGATGTATTTTATTGTGACTTAGCGATGTATAAATAAACAGAACTGAATTGAATTTCTGATTTTGTTTGTCTATTGTCACAGCGTTAAGATCGCTTACTGAAAAGCCACCGTGGTGTTTGTTTACCTCCTCTTCGTTTTTTTTTAAATGTGACATTATTTAGATGTGAGTCACCCGCAAATAAAAAAAGAAGCCCTGCTCATCTCTTTGTCATGGATATTTCCCTCCCGAGCGCGTCTCTTCCTCACCTCGTTGGTGTTCCAGCGGTGGCGCTCCTTGGGCAGAGAGGAACATTTGGGTAGACACTCCAGCAGCTTCTTAGGAAGGTAGATCTTTAACTGGCCAGGCTCATCTAGAGTGGGGGGGGGGGGGGGGGCCTGGGGGGGAGATAAAGTAAGATAAGTGAGGAGCAGGGAGAAGAAAGCCATTTCAAAACTAACAGAGAAACTGTAAGTGGAGAATACCAACCATCTATTGAACTGCCTGAATACAATCAAACAAACCTTTATTGTGAGGCATTTCTACTGTCTAAATGTGAGCAAAAGCAAATGAATTCATTTGTGGTAAAAAAAAAACAAAATAAACCAATTTTCAGCCCCACGGAAGACGCGTGCTTTAATTAATTTTGGTCGACTTTGTTCTCCAGTGGAATATTTCTAATTTATCAGCAATACGAAAGAAAAGTTTTGGCATAACAGCAAAAGGAGACGTCAGGCAGAGAATCTGAATTGCCCAGAAAGCATGTTATTTCTAATTTTCTAATGTTCTGAGTCATCCAGGTCACAGTAATCCATGTTCTTGAGCCGGAGGCAGATTTTTTTTTTGGATGTTGAAACCAGCTTTTCTCAATAGTCCAATGAACAGCTAACAAAAGCTCCTGGATGAGAAATAGTGAAAAATCCTCAAAAAAACAAAGTGCAACGTTTGTTTGCTTTCTATTCAGATAATTAGTCTTTGTTCTGAATAAATTCAATAGAAAGCCATAAACTGCACAACAATGCTAAAGAATAATATGGTCATTCTCTAGAAGCACTTATTGTTGAGGAAAAACGGTGCTGACTGCACCGAGGGAATGGCAGAGCTTTTACTTTTGGACAGCAGGTGGAGGTGCACCTTGAGTCCACCCAGGCAACAGATTTAGATTAAGAAAGAATCCATTAGCATACATCATCTGTGCATTTGGGGTTGGTAAACACAACAACCAGTCAATCACATGGGCATTTCTTATCCTCTTTAAAAGCGACACACACTCTCTCTCTCTCTCCACTGTGTTATACAGACAGTTTGGTAATGGAGTGGAGAATCCCAGAATAGCTGCTCCTGTGAGGAAACTATTTTTGTACAGGAGTTGGAGAGTCACAAGCTGAGGGCAGGTGATGTTTAATTCCAAGTTCAGATTATGTCTCTGGACATCCTGACAGCCTTTCGGGGGCAGCGAGGCACCACAGCAACCACAGCTCAGTAAAAAAAAAAAAAAAAAAAAAACTGTTTACTTTTTACTTTCTTGGCTTCATTTAACTTAATGGTTCTGGTAATTTGCTATAACTTTCTCTTGCTCAACAAGTCCAGCATTGAGATTGCCGCTAACACTATTGCATTTGTGAGCAAAGCCTACACCACCTACAATGATAATATTTTAGAGGAAGCTACAGGAAAATAATTTTTGTCAGCAAAAATGGTTTGTTGGGGCTGAATTACCAGTGAAACTGCTTTTTACTCTGCTTTTCCCCCCACTGCAGTGAATGATCACCAAGATATTGAAAAGGTGCAGGCATCCGGACAAAGATTGACGCCCTCCCAACCAACCCGTGCTTGTGAGTGTGTGTGATCAAGTGCTGGGCTGCTCAGAAATCAGGACCTCAAAGGGTTTTTGATAAGCACTTAAGTAGAAGGCGTGCATTTATGACTTTACCTGGGAGAAAGGGAGTATGAGGGTGGATGACAAAGCAAGGAAAAAATAGCAAAGGTTTACCTGGTAGGGTCAGAAGGAAGAAGGAAAACAATGAATCACAGAAACATAGTTAATAAAAAATAAATAAAATGAGCAAGAACGATTAAAGGGAATTAAAACAAAGAAAAAAAAAGAAAAATGTATTAATAGTAAGAAGTGAGTGGAGTGTGTTTGATTGTATAAGGAGGTATCTGTGCATGTGTGTGTGTTAGCACCAGTTGAAAGTGTGTTCAGGCACGTATGCTCCCCCTAATCAATTATGCATTTATTAATAGAAGGCCTGAGAAGACAGAATTTCAAACAGCTGAACTGTGCAGCAGCTTAGTTAAACAGCTGAATGGTGCAGCTTAGTTAAAGCCTAATTTCTTTTTTAGCAGCACTCCAGCCTCTCTGCTATGAATGCCAATCAGCATTTAAACCCCACCCCTCCTGGCTGTAACCCCCCCACTTGCCCTGCTGTTCTGAAGAATTCTCATCACAGCCTTGCCTTTGAAATGTACCAGAACCACCACATCAAACAGGCCCATTGCACATGTGCAGGCAGAAACACACACACGCACGCTCACACATACAAACACACAGACACGTGTCGATCAAAGAAGACATGTCACAGTATTTGTCCCAGAAATGGCTTTTTTCTTTTTTCCACAAGTGACCTTGGTAGCATAATCCTTTTCAAAGCACACCTTCTTGAACTTGATCATTGTCCTAATGTCCTTCCATTTGTTCTCCCTGCTGATCAGGAATAATCTACTTTCAGCTTTGCAAGTTTCTTGAATGCCAATAAGCTTCTTCACCCCTTAAAAAAGTTGTGTCTCGCATTCATAACAAGGAAAATTGAGTCCCAGCTTAAGTAAAAAAAAAAAATGTATCCATCTGTTTCAACTACATTTTAATGGAGCAATAAATAAATAAACAAATAAATATTTTTGTCTCCTTACTGTAGTAAAACTGAACCATTAAAGAAAGCCAGTGCTGAATATTGAGGTGCTTGTGAAATTATAAAACTGTCACATCATGAGTCTTTCACCTGTGAGCCACAAACTCTAATGGTATGCAGATCACTTATCGTCTTGAAAATTTAGCAAAAATAGTTTAAAAATGTGACAAAACCTGAATCATAACATGAATATGCACTAAAATGTGAAACCTTTCAACCAAAGTGAAACATTATATTGGTAGCCCATCAAATACCACAATTTAGACTGTAATCACACAGAAGAGGCGCCTCCATCCGATGAATATTTTAGCCATAAAACTGTCATCTTCATATTTAACACAGAAACAAGCCAATGCCCTTGTGAGATGGCTGTCAGTTAATTATAAAACCCGACACAGTAAAAAATGCTCCAAATGCAACTCTTAGCTCTACCCCCACTGATATTAGGAGGCATCAGGGGAAATTTTCACATTTTCCCCCCTTTTTCAGGATGAAATTAATGTGACAGAAAGAAAGGCTCATTGCACAGCAGCTAGATAGAAGGATGGAAAGGAAGGGAGAATGGAGAGCCGGGGCAGGGAGAAGATTGAGGGAGGTGGGGAGGACGAGATGAGAAACAGAGGGAGAGCAGGGGGCAGAGAGGGAGGAGGGGTAGAAAGATGGGCGTGCATGCTAATTTTATCATTCTGCTGATAAACTTTTCCTCCAGTAATCCTCCGGCTGGGACGTGAGAACAGATAGGAGACAGGGATAGGCTCAGAGAGCTTCAGCTAATATCAAACAGTTACCCAAACAGAGCCCTTGATTCTATTCTAATTTATTCTGTTCTATTCTAGTCTATTTTAAATGAACAAGACCTCGCTCAGGACGTGAGTTCTATTGTATTACAGTGACTAAAATCTTTTCATTAAATCATTCTCAGTGTGTTTCGATTAGTGGCACATCTTCATTATACTATGGGAGTACCACAAGGATCAGTTTTAAGACCGCTGTTATTAACCTTGTAATTAAATTATCTTCTGCTGTTGTGTGCTGATATTAAATTTCATTGTATGAAGATGACACTGTAATTTATACACACGGAAAAATAAAACTACTTATATACATATGTATAATGGACATATGTAGTGGTAGCTGAGTACTGGCATATAACGAAGAGGGTCTTAGTTTGGCTTAAATCTTCATTCCTCACTATGAATGTTGGAAAAACGCTCTGTTTTACAAGAAAGTACAACCAATGGGCTTTTCAGAAATATTGTAAAAAAGGTTAAAAATGTCAACATCGGGATAGGATTGTTGAAGTTTAGTTTGAAACTTGCAATTGTGAAAAAATCCTACGAAAATAGGTAAATTTTCTGTTGCAGTTTCACTAAATTTTAAGTGTTTGCAACCAAGTAAAAGGGGAGCAATGGGGCTGTTGTTTTAAAAATGCCCTATTGATAACATCCTATTATTGTGTGCAAGGCTTTCAAAAGTGTGTTCTAGAAAGTGCACATTGTTTTGTTGTCCACCTCTGCCTTAGTGATAATCACCTCAGCAGCCGCTGAGTGTTTATGATTTAGCCTACTGGACTACACCTTTATAATGAAGAGAGACAGATTTGTTCCAGTTTCTCAATGTTTATTATTCAGCATTATTGTTAGGGATGTCCCGATCAGATACTCAGTATCGGTATCGGTGGCAGATACGGCCATTTTTTAAAAATCGGATCGGATTTTAGTCATGATTGGGCCGATCCAGTTTTTCAGAATTTAAGACAGGGTTTTACAGTTTTTCT
>JARVJO010000365.1:4314114-4338129 GCA_031762555.1 Cynodonichthys magdalenae | reverse complement strand
TTCGGCAGCCATGTCCCCTCCGCCGCGCGCCTCATCCCTCCTCCTCCTCCTCCTCTTCCTCCTCCTCCTCCTCTTCCTCGACTCGACCTAGTGTTGGCGGGAGGGGTGGTGGTGGTGGTTGGGAGGACCGCGCGCGTGCACGGAGAGGACAGCTCAAGGAGGGGGGCGGGGCCGAGAGGGAGGGGTGGTGGGGCGAGACCATTGGTCAGAACAAAAAGGACTGACGGCGGGGGGTCTGTGATGATGGCTCACCCTGTATGGCAAGCCGATTTATCATTTAATCAGGCTGCTTTTCAAGTCAGGTTTCCCATTCATGAGGCTTTCAACTCCAGATACAAAGCACAGTCCTTATGTCCTGAATACACTTTGTGGGACATCTGAAATAGAACATTGACATTATTATAGGATGTAGAGTGCTCGCCTTTTCTCTTTCAAAATAAAAAACAAAGTTTAAGGTTTTCTTGGTTGCTACCATCTTGTCTTTTTAGAGCCAGCAATGTACTCAGGATGTGAGGCTGTGACATAAATACAAATATCTCCTCAATTCAAAAACAGGCTGTCAAACACAACATAATGTGACATTTCTCTTAGCGCCAATAAAAAATAAACTAATTCAGTAAATATATACTAGTGAAAATCCATGAACAGTAAAGTATGAGCTTATCATGGGTCATGAAACAGAACATAAAAATTGTACAAGAGCCAGCCACCAGAGGGCTTTCATCTTTTGTGGCTTTAACGTGTGGCTATAGTCTTGTTTCTGTAGTACATCTACATTAGAAAAAACTTTCCAAAATGTTCATACCCTTTGCTTGTAGTGTTGATAGATAGATAGATAGATAGATAGATAGATAGATAGATAGATAGATAGATAGATAGATAGATAGATAGATAGATAGATAATTATGCGCACTATATTTCAGCACGATGGACAGCTCCGTCTTTTTCCATTCATAGACAGGACATTTATGGATCTCAGAAGTAAATTCAGATATATGAAAAAACTACATAATTTATTTACTTTAGCATATAAAAAGTAATAAATATGTAATTAAGATAATTATTTACTTATTTACTTGCTTTATTATTTACTACTTTTAACTTGAATTAGTTGTATTTTATGACGTAATTGAGATATGTTTAGTGTTATGGTTATGGTAAGTGGGGCTGGATAAATAATCCATATGAGCGGGGGCCTCATAAGTGGGCCTGTTGCTCTCCCCAAAAGACACTGGTCTTTATTCAAACCTTCGCGTTCCTTGGATGAAGGACACGAGGTTAGAAACACTCTGTGTTCTGAGCTTCTCAAGATCCATAAAGGGGTCCCCAATAATTCTTTTCTTATGACTACTCAGAGCCAGACAGTGGCCTAAGTAGTGCAGAGAGGTCTCTAATTCAATGCCACAGGCATCATACAGACCATTGTCATGGAGTCCCATATGTTTAGTGTTAATTCAGATTCGCAATACTGTCATTTTGACAAAAAGTAGAGCTGTTTCTGATACCTAAAAAAGGAGAAATAGGATTGTGATTTGATTATGTGCTACAACGCCCTGCCATACTTAGGCTTCCATCCTCATGTCTTCTTCCCGTTGGTCACGCCCCCTGACGTTCACGCGCACTCTCCCTCGCTCTCTCTCACTCTCACGTCACTGAACAGCGTCTGTATTGGAGGACACCTTGACAGCCTCCCGCAGCATCATCATCATCATCATCATGCTCATCATCTTCTCTCCCTCACACAGACACGCGCGCACAACTTTGGCCTGTGCATACATATACGTTACGCGCGCGCGAGCGCCAATTTCTTTACCCGCAAACTCAGTGGACTGTAGAGAAAATGGATGTGAGGTCGCGTCTCGCCATAAATTACGGAGCATGCTTGAATTTCAATGAAAAGAACTGACTGAAAGACACTTCTTCCTCTTTAAAGAAACACACGCGCGTGGGCTCCAGCAGGCGCTGTCATTTGCTGCTGGTGCTGAAGCTCGCGGTGCTGAAAGGACAGCTCCTCGCGCGCGCCTACACACACCGTGTGCCCCCACAACCTGCGTTTTTAAGAGTTATTAAACAGAAGCGGTGATAGGTCGGAAGAAAACTTCTAGGAGGAAATGAAAAACATGCCCTCGGGGTGTTCTCTTATTTTGTCTCTGGCAGCAAATCGTTCTGTCGCGTTTGATAACATCCCCACAGAAAGTTAAGATTCTGCCTATCACGGTGTCGGTACCAGAGGGTTATTTATAATTCAAACGCTTTACGCCTGCTTATCCCTTCTAAACAGTGGGGCTTAACTGGGACCATTATGTTCCCGGCTCCGGCCCACACTGCCGCGCTGCCGCGGGGTTGCCTTTGCAACAATGTTTTTCTCAGACAAGCCTCTCAGGCGTTTCAAAAGAAAGAAAGAAAGAAAGAAAGAAAGAACTGAGCTGCGGGTTTTCCCAGAGCAAAGAGGAATAGGAGGTCCAGGAGAACTCAGACACGCTAGACGGGACTAAATAATTAAATAAATAACTTCTGTTTGCTGCAGATGTTCACTTTGATATTGCCTAAAACTTTTACATTACAGTGTTCTAACGTTTTAGCTGCTCGAGACGAACTTATTTATATTGTGCACGCAATCGTAGGTCTTTACCTTACATCATTGTTTAAATAGAATTTAATAATTATTTGGAGCAGGAGTAGCTGCAGGTAGCTTTTACTGTGCCTTTGCATGAACTGCTAAGAATTTTTTGAGATTGTAGATGGCTAAGGTATGGATATGCATTGATTGTCAAACTTTTAAAGTCTAATAAAAAAAAATGTGAAGAATTATTTTGAACATCTTAGCATTCCTGGGCATGTCCAATTAAAATGAGACACCAGGGACAACCCAGTTCGTGCAGGAGAGACTATTTTTATTGGTCCTGCAGCCAACTACTTATAACAAAATATCGGAAACCCAAGAGTTTCATTATACAAAAATAAATAAATAAATAAAAATAATAAAATAATTAGAAAAAATTTT
This sequence comes from Cynodonichthys magdalenae, assembly GCA_031762555.1. Taxonomy (NCBI): domain Eukaryota; kingdom Metazoa; phylum Chordata; class Actinopteri; order Cyprinodontiformes; family Rivulidae; genus Cynodonichthys; species Cynodonichthys magdalenae. The sequence goes on along the minus strand of JARVJO010000365.1, from coordinate 4,335,125 downwards.
TTAGGAAGCTCAAAACCAAGATTATATAACAAAGAACTTGTGTCCGCTTTTCAGTTACTAAAATATTTGAACAAGCTGGGGTTTTGTAGCAGATAACTTAAAATATAAGTATAAAATATAAATTTAAATTAATTAATTTTGCTGCTAAATTGTCTTTTATATTTTGATATGAAGTTTGGAACCTTTTCTTTTCTTTTCTTTTCTTTAACCTTGGTGCTTAAATTCTTTTGAAGCTAATCCAAACACAACCAGCAGGGGGCGAAAGAGCAACCACAGCTCAACTTGGCTGACCAATGAGCTTCCAGAACACAGAGGAGGTGGGCGGTGCCAGTCTTCTGTAAGGCAAACATGGCGGCGTCTACAGAAGATGATTTTGAGTGTAATACTCAGGACTACTATTCGCTGCTCAACGTGAGGAAGGAGGTATGTTTAATTTTATTGTTTTACAGCGAAAGCCTGTGACCCAGTGGTCTGTATTTAGTCGGTACATCAATAGAGCTGGACCCCTCAGTCAGGCAGCACCTCCTTCTCGGAGGAGGAGGCTAAAGAACAGTTGATGCTACAGATCCATGCAAAAAAAAAATCAGGTTTTGTATTTGTGAATGAGACAAATGCATCATTAAAATCACAACAGCAATAATTGGTATCCTTTCAGAACTCAGTTTTCATTAGAACTAGGACAGCTGACAGATAAGCTATACTCTGTTGGAGACATAATTTACACAATTTATAAATAATGTAAGCCTAAAATAGCAGCTGCCTCTCAGCATCGTCGTATTGAAGGCTTTAATGCATCTGTAGAGACTCAAAATATCTGTGAACTGTGCAAAAATTAATATAAAAAGTATGATGAACTTTTATTTTGCAGGGTAATTATCTTTAATCTTAGATGTTTTAATTCTAAACTATAATTGCTTCCTGTAATTAAAAAAAGCTACTTTAGTTACTCATATTTTGAATGTTCTTCTTATCATTCTGATGAGTGACGTGACATTTTCTTCTGTCACAGGCAACATTGGAGGAGCTGAAATCATCATACCGCAGGCTTTGTATGCTCTATCATCCAGACAAGCATCGAGACCCTGAGTTGAAAAGACAAGCAGAACAACTCTTCAACCAGGTTCACCAGGCCTACGAAGGTACAGACTTGTAGTAGACAGTTGAGACAAGCTTATTGCCTTGTGCATATTAATTTTAGTTAATTATTTTTTTTATCAATACATGCAGATTAAATGCACCCTTGAGGTAATAATGTTTGCAGATTTACAGCACAAAACATAAACATGCACATAAACTGAACTGTAATTTCACCTGTGAACTTTCAGTGTTGAGTGATGCCCACTCCAGAGCCATCTATGACCTGTTTGGGAAGAAAGGGCTGGAGGTGGAAGGCTGGGAGGTTTGTTTACTTTCCTGCTATTATTTTTCCACACACGCAAGTGGTTTTGCTGCCTTTTGAAGACCCATACTTTCTGTTTGTGCTGACACTGTGTAGGTGGTGGAGAGGAAGAGGACGCCGGCAGAAATTCGAGAGGAGTACGAAAGGCTACAGAGAGAAAGGGACGAGAGAAGACTGCAGCAACGAACAAACCCCAAGGTTTGTTCGGTCTCCCGTCTCAAACTTTGTGCGGTTTCCACTTTCATTACTGTAAATTTCTAGCTGCTCTACCATTTTTAACTAACACTGTCAATGAACCAGGGCACCATAAGTGTAGGTGTGGATGCAACAGACCTGTTTGACCGTTATGATGATGACTTTGAGGAGATGCCAGGAGGAGGCTTTCCTCACATAGAAATCAACAAGATGCACATTTCCCAGTCTATAGAGGTACAACCAAACCCACCCTGCTAGTACACATATGCTAACCTGGACCAGAATCACTTTTGCATTCTGTGTTTACTTGTTTTTTTAGGCTCCTCTGACAAGTACAGACACAGCGATGTTGTCTGGCTCACTTTCTACCCACAATGGGAGTGGAGGGGGGAACATTAACGTGACCATACGCCGAGTTTTGTCAGCCAAAGGCTGGGGGGAGGTACACACAATTACTCATGCAGTCATAGAAGCACTTTGTTGTGTGTTTGTAAGAGGCAGAAGATACAAGTTTTCAGGCTTGATTGTTAGCCTCCATGTCTGCTTGTGTCTGCAGGTGGAGTTCGGTGCAGGAGATGTTTTGGGGCCTCTGGTTGGGTTAAAAGTGTTTCGCAATATTACTCCACGGTGGTAAGGCCCAGTTTTTTTAAAAAATGTTAAATAATTAAAGTGACGTGGGAACTTCTGGGAAGTGTTAACCGTCCCACGGCCGCATCCATCTGTCATTCCTCTCTCCAGTTTCCTCACGGCCCAGTGCGGGTTGCAGTTCTCTCCTCGAGGCTTGAGGCCGAGCTGCTCTCTGATGACTGCACGGCACCTGGACCAGAACACCATGGGTTACCTTCAGTGGCGCTCGGGGCTCAACAGCGCCATGACTACCAGCCTGGTCCGAGACACGAAGACCAGCCACTTCACTTTAGCTCTGCAGGTAAATAAAAGTGCAGTCGAAGTGGAGGAAGCCAATATTCGTCATGTTATTTTGTCAGTTCATTTATGTTTTTACTTCACATTCAGTTCTGATCATTTGTCTTGTAGCTAGGTGTGCCTCACTCCTACCTGATGATGAGCTACCAGTACAAGTTCCAGGATGAAGACCAGACCAAAGTGAAAGGCTCTCTCAAGTATGTCTGCTGCCTGAAAATGCAAAGAGTTTATTGAATCAAACGGTTTGCAAGTCGGATTGCTGAGCAAAGCAGTTTCTGTCCATAAAACACTTAACATAATTAACTGGTGAAATAATTCATGTTTTAACATGTGTTTTACATGACATGTCAAGCACAGTATGTTATTTATATACGGTGCATTAGCACAAGGTCAAATATTGAATAATGAGTTGGTTTGTTTCATTGATTATTTTAAAACAGCACTCAGGTTTTTATTTACTAATTGTGCATTTAGCGACAGACGTTTCGCTTTCGTGCATCTCCCACGTGATCATAAATGCAAGCAAAAGATTTACGGTCGATGCCTACTGAAGATGCACAGCATGAAAGTGGTGCGTGCTCAGCCTCGGAGCTCTGACCAATCAGGGCAGGCTTGGCATTTTGCAAGAGAGTGCGGTCTCATTAGTTTCCTCTTGTGTAATTACAGAAAAGCCAAAAGCACCTCAGAGACCATTTCAGTGAAACTCCGAAGAGCATCCAAAAGCACAAGATGAAAAGGCTCCTTTTGTTAGTCTGACTCAACAGTGCAGACTGTTGATTATATGAGGTCGTTTGACTGCTGCTCCTCTTTCTCCTCGCTTACTTCCTGCATAAGCTGTTTTCAAAATCCTTTTTTTTTTCTTAAAAAAGATTGACGAGAAATGAAACTGAAAAACATGCAAAGTACATGCTTATAATTTTATTAAGCTCCACCCACTTATTTACCTCATCTTTAATACATTTTTGCTGATCCACTTTTCCTGCACCTTGAATCTACAGCAGACAGTTGTGATTGGTTCACTTGCTTGAAATTTTAATGTTCCACCAGCCCGTTTGTTGTTTTCTGCACCACCCTTCACATATACAATTAATTCTGAGTGTAAGTGATTAAACATGCAACACACCTACTGAAAGCTTCAATTATTCTGATTCATTTGATGCTTTTTAATCAATTAAATGGACAAATTGCCTTAGTGTTCAGAGGCAGTTTATGTCTAAATCATTTTGGCGATGCACCAAAATTACAAAAAATAAACCTGTTTTTTTTTTCAATATGTTATCACAGAAACATCTCAGAATAACCAGCAGTGATTTTGATTCTTGCCCCTAGTCTTTATTAATATATAAATATCAAGTTTGTATGTAAACATTTTTGAAACGGATCTATTTTTTATTATGAGCAGTATGCTGAGCTCATGATTGACACATCACTTGATACTGTAGGTGCTTTCATGTTGTGTCTGCAGGCTTGAATCACCAACGAGCGCTTGCTTTGTGAAAAGTGCATGCCCCTCTTCTGTAGTTTTCCAGCTCCTGTGTTGGCCACTCATGCAACTTTAAATGTGCGCCAACAAAACCCTGCATAAACTGAGATTTAACTAGATGTTTTTTTTTTGTGTTCGAAACTACATGTAGAAATAAAATGAACGGCGGATGTTTGCTGAAGCCGTTTGTGACTCTTTTCAGACCATAATGCTAATGTTTGACATGTTTGGCATGAATCATCAATTTTTTTGATTAACCTATTGAGCCCTCGGTACCAGGAGCAAAACTGCACTTTGTGTGCTTTTTTTAAATTTCTTTTAACCTCTTATCATTTAGACATAAACGTGTCTGGTACCAACAGAAACATAAGAAGCTTGGTTAAAAGTTCATAAAAACATTTCTATATGCACCAACTAACAGTTGAATCAGAAGGTAAACAAATTGTTAAAACTGGCATCAGTGCAAAGGTGTAAAAAAAACATTTTTGATTCTTTTTTTTTTTCCCCCCACAAATGCAAGTCAAAGAAAATACCAAACTATTTTTGTAAACTGTAATGAAAGTTTTTTTAAAACTTGATTTTAAGTAAATCTGTTTCAGTTGTAAATGGTAAATGGCCTAACCCTTCCAGACCCTCAAAGCACTTTACACTACAGTCATTCACACATTGATGATGGCTAACTACACTGTAGCCACAGCTGCCCTGGGGCACACTGACAGAGGTGGGGCTGCCATGCACCGGCGCCACCGGACCCTCTGACCACCATCAGTAGGCAAGGCGGATGAAGTGTCTTGCCCAAGGACACAACAACTGAGACAGCTGGAACGGGGGATCGAACCGGTGACCTTCTGGTTCCAAGACGACTCCCCTAACCACTCCGCCACAGCCGCCCGTAGTTGGATTTGTGTCAGATATGTATTTGTAACTTAAAAATAAAACAAATCAACAACCAAACATTCAAAAACAAGTATTTTCTGGCATTTAAGAAAAAACTAATTTTTTGAAAATCTTTTCTTTCACTTTTCTAATTTTTTCTTCTGTGGGGAAATCACTAATGATGAAGAAACTAATATTTACTAATGTTTTCTACTGAAGCGGCAAGATAAAATTTTTTTTTTTTTTAAAAAGTAAACAAAAACCTAAGATTTCTTAACTTTTATTCATGTACTGAATAACAACACGCTGAATTCTTTCTTTACTAAAAAGTCTGTATCTTTGCTCTGTATCTTTGCTCTAGTTTATTTTAGCAGTATGAATCCTTGCACAGGTAATGTCCGCATGTGTGTGTTTGCAAGAGTTTTTAACTTTTTAACACATTTTAGATAGAAATAATTTTATATACAGTACACATTAACTTGTTTCGTTCGAAGTTCTTCAGGGCTTGTTTTAATAAACAGATGTGTTTATTTCAGAGTTCATGTCTTTACAGGACCGGCTGGTTTGGCACCGTGTTCGAGTACGGAGCGGAGAGGAAGATCAGCCGACACAGTGTTCTGTCAGCCACCGTCAGCATCGGTGTCCCGCAGGGAGTCACTCTCAAGATCAAGTACAGGCCACTCCCATAATATAATCCCACTCCTCTGTGTGTCACTCTCCACTATTAAATGTTTGTGTTGTTTTTTTTTTATTGTTTGGTTACAGGTTGGCACGTGCTAGTCAGACCTACCTGTTTCCAGTCCACCTGACAGACCAGCTTCTGCCCAGTGCGGTCTTCTATGCCACTGTGGGGCCTCTTCTGGTCTACATGGCCGTTCACAGACTGATCATAATCCCATACACAAAAGCTCAAAAGGAGCAGTGAGTAAAGCTTCCTCTGCCTCAACCAGCATCAACCATTCAGCCCAGAGAGTTTTAGTTTTGTTACTGTTTAAACTCCGGTAATAGATATTTTTTTTTTTGCTTTAATAATTGTTTACTTACATAATTTTCTAAAAAAAGAAAACAAAATCTCGTCTAAATCCCTGATATGGGTAAACATTTAGCATCTCTGTTTATGAGTGTGTCAAGGGGTTTCTTTCAGGCTTATGCTGTCATCAGCGAAAGCCTCCACAGTGAATCCCTGTGGGAGGCTGTTGAGGTCTGATTTGTGTGTTTGTGCGTGTGTGTGCGTGTCTCCATGCCTCTCAGAGAGCTGGAGCTGCAGAGAAAAAGCTCTGCCACAGACATCGCCAAGAAGAAGCAGGAGGCAGAGTCGGCCGTAAGTACCCGAGTGCAGAAATGCACTTTTTTTTTTTGCATTGTTTGTGGGGACATAATTGATCACTGTTCATAAGTTCAGCTCTCCTCATAATGAACTCCTGACCGAATCTCATCAATCCCATAATGTTTCCTCTCCTCCTCCCCCACTGCTACTTCTCCTTTTTCTCCCCCGGCGCCTCCACAGGTTCTGCTGATGCAGGAGTCTGTGAGGAGAATCATAGAAGCAGAAGAATCCAAAATGGGTGCGGGCATACACACACATTCACACACACACACACACACACACACACACACCCATACATACATTACATCAGGGTGAGAAATAAAAGCTTTTTCAGTTTGGTGCCAGTCCAGACTTGGTGAAAATCCAAAACTGTAATTCAGATACATTTTTCACTGTCCCTGTCAACACTGCGTAATATTCTGTGTCTTAAAAATCCTGTTCTGCCATCATCTGCTGCTGTGAGGTAAGCCATGATGGGATTAGAGACCACCTTCATGGCTTAAATGCACACGGGCTTAGATCAAAACAAATGTCTCATCATTCTTATTTATTTCAGTTTATATTTATTACACGTTTATAATTGTTTAAATGAGCTTTAATACTCCAGCTAAACAAGTAGAACACTCTAGAGCCTATTTTTCATTGTCGACTCAGGTCTACACAGGTTTTAGATGTAACTCGCCTCAATGTGGCTGGGATCATCACAAAACAAAGTTGGGCTATTTATTTGGTAAATTGTTGAACTCAAATGCAAATAACTGCTCCACCCATCCCCCACGAAGGTTTTTGTTAACTTGGTCACCATGTTTTGGTTCCATGCATGAAGATGCAGATAGATGTGAAACCAGGAACTGAGCTCAGATCTGAACTGAATGGCTGTGTCTCAGTTAGGGGCCACAAACCCCCCTAAAATAAAAGGCTGCATCTGAGTATCCTTCCTGGCCGAGAATATCCCAGGATTAATTGTGTCGTCAGCAAACTAAAGTCGGTAAATGCATGTTTAGCAACGTCGCTGGTGAAGTTTATGCTGCAATGAGATGTTAAATAAAATGCAATTAAAGTACTGATACAAAAGCTTACCCCAAATTATTGTTTTTATTTCTTTACGTGTAAGGTTTTTAATTTGGCAGTCATTCCTCCAGTGAAAAGACGTGTGAATATTCTATAAGGCGTGTGATATAAAACGCACTATAATGGTAACGCATGGTCATGCAAACAAAGCCATCCAAAGATTACACGCTCTCATTTCACAGCCATTTTATGCTCCGGACTGTAAAAAGTGTTGCCTCCATCAGCCGTGGTCAAACGTGGGCTGCAAACCCTGAATTGGGACACACTCAATGTGTTGGAAAAGTGAAACCTGAGACCACCTCCCCTCTTTAAAGATGTTTTTTTTTTTATTTGACATGGATGGCTTCTTTTACTCCTATCTCAAACCATCTCATCTGTTCAAAATATGAACATTGATGTTTTCAAAAGAAAGCCCTTTATTCCTTGAGATGTGGGAGGACCTGATAGTCTTGACCTGAAAAGATGGCTCTGCTGTGTTGAATCATGTGTCGGTGTAGTTGGTGTTTGTTTTCCTCTATATAAAGGTCAGAACACGACTCACTGCAAACACAACTCTGCTCCTCTTCTGTTTGGCTGTTTTGTCCTTTTAGACGAACCAGTTTGTGTCTGAAGGTGTTTTTATTGGGATATGCTGTTTGGGAAAAAATATTTTAAGGTTTTTCCGACATTAATGTCACAACTTGAATGATGTTTTTGGATTTGTGGTGGATAACTGAATCCTAACCAGCATAGTTAAAGATTTAGGTTTTATTTGATAAATGTTATTAATAAAGAAAAGATCAGGTGTAGTGTGTTAACTCATTTAGTTGAGTTTATTAAATGCTTATTTGATGCTTAGTTTTAAGGGTGGTGATCATTTTGTGTCTGTCTTTAGGCAAAATATCTGACGGATCCCTGGATGGATTTTAGTTCAACTTTCAGAAAACATGCACAACTGATTAACTTTTGGAACCCAATTTAAGATGATCACCACAGCTAGCTCACCTCAGAAAACAAAAAAATGACTATATCAGTCAGCTTTACAGATATTGAACTGAAATTTGATGGGGTAGTAGCTAAGTGTCATTCACAACACATACTCTTAAGAGTCCTTTATGTGCCAGTCTGGGGATTTGAACCTGTCACCTTCCGATCACAATCGCCTTCTCTACATTCTGCAAACAGCCAAACAATAGAAATATACCCACACTTCTCTAAAGTCTTACAAAGCACTAAACTTCCTGTACCTCCCTCCTTAGGTCTGATTATCCTGAATGCCTGGTATGGAAAGTTTGTGTCCGACACCAGCCAGAAGCAGGACAAAGCCAAGGTGATTGACGTCACTGTGCCACTGCAGTGCCTGGTCAAAGACTCCAAACTCATCCTCACCGAGGCGTCTAAGGTGTGTTGCACTCTGCGTGTCGTAAAAGCTCCGCACATCGACACGGTAACGGCTCATGCGAACAATATCTCTCCACGCAGGCGGGGCTGCCAGGCTTTTACGACCCTTGTGTTGGAGAGGAGAAGAGTGTAAAACTGTTGTACCAGTTCCGAGGCGTCATGCACCAAGTCATTTCTGCAGACACTGAGCCGCTACGGATACCCAAGCAATGTTAGTATTCAGCTTCTTCACCTGTGACTCGTGGAACTGCATGCTAATTACAGCATCAGTGAGGCTCGCAGATAAGTTAAAACTGTATCATTTTTTTTATTTGTCTTGTCAGCTCACAGAATCGAATCCGAGTCCTAGGAGCCTGTTGCTGTAACAGAAATGAAGATGAGACAGACTTTGTGTGCACAGAAAACTGAACGGGACAGATCAGCACTCCGTTTGTTTCTCTCCTCCGTCGTCGTATTTGTGAATCTGTTTGATGAGTCCACCCACTCCTTCCTTTCCCCGAAGGCCGATTCTCAGGTCCAGCTGCTCGGCTCTGAGTTTCCCTCGTCGGCTTCTCCTGACAGACCTGCTCACATATCCGTCTGCTGCAGAAGATCGGCGCTGGTCCAGAGCTTAGTTTTCCGTCTGAGGTGGCTGATCGTCACCGCAGGCGTGATGATTTTCCCTCGGTAAGGAGCTCAACATGGACGATCCTTAACATTCATGTAATCATAAAGTTGCAATTTGATTCTAGTTAAAAATAATCTGTGTTGTGCATCACCCTAATAGATTAGAGAAGTTAAACATTAAAGGGATAGTTCGGATTTTTTGAAGCAGGCTCCTGTGGAAAGGTTATAAACCAGCTTCCTATTGATATAAACTGCAAGAAAATGTGAAAAACTATGTTTTTAACACAACTTAAAGCTAAAAAAAATAATTTCTGACTATTCAAAAAGATAAAAGATATTCCTGCCAGAACTAACCCAGACTGTACCGTCTGTGGATTTCTCCAGTCCATTTTGGTCTTGCTCATCAATCCAGTCAGAATAAATAATTTCCCCAAAATTACATTCTCCAAAGCACTATCTGCAGCAGGTAAGATATTAAGTGTTCATAATTTTTCCACAGATCAAAATCTGAACTATCTCAGGTGAAGGTTTCTGGTAACACTATGCAGGCCAAGTGTCAGAAAGTCTGAACCTAACTAGGATTAAAAAATATATCTTCTCTTATTTTGCAGTATATTTTTGTGACATGGCTGCTGCTCTTTGTGGTGCCAGTCACAGTTAGTGAGTGTAAACTAAACTTAGCTGTAGAGGTTTTAAAGGGAGGAGGAAAAGTTTAGAGTTGTCTTCTGATAGTTGTGATCCAACTAAATGCAGACAAGCTTTAATTTTTAATTTAGCTTTTTTTAATACAGTTAAACACACACACAAAAAGCTAAAATCCAACTTGGATTTAACTTGAGTTTGTGTTTATTGATCTTCTCTGAGGAAGTGATGCTGAATCGTAATGATTTATTTGGTAAAATGAATAGGTTAGACGTCGGCACAAAGACATCAGTAACATTCAAAAGATTTGAAACAAAAGAATTATATTAAAGTTAATGTTTGCAGCAAATATCAAAAACCATGAAAACTGCTTCTTTACTGCTAAAGAAGTTGCTGCAGTAAAACTGTGTTTATTCTCATATTGTGTTGCTGTAACACAGCAGAACCCCAGAGTCTTTTAGTGGTTAATTCACACACGGTTTGACCTCTGCTGGAACTACTTTCTCAGCAGAATAGTACTCGAAACACTAAAATGCTGATGAGCAATCAAGTGTCGTAGCACTTAAAGATTTTAATTTCAGCAGCACAGTAAAGCTCTCATTTAAGCCTATTTAATTAGATTTTACTCCCTATCTGATTGGTCCATCTGTCTGTAGATGGATTGCGCAATAATGAAGAGATAGTTTCATCTTAAGTTTTTTTTGGAGGGGAGGGGGCTTCGTGATGAACTACGGGGAACCCTAAACATTATTAGGAGCACTAAAGTAGGTTATAAGCTCTATTTTATAACTTGTAAAGGTTATATTTTGCACTAAATGTAGGTATATCAGATATATGAGGCTACTTATCATTAAAATGGTGCTGATAACTTTAATTGTAGCGGTTTGCTTTTACTAAAGTAGAAACGGGGGGAGGATCTGACTGATCTTGTGTTGGAGTCACTACTGCAGCAGCCATTTTGCACTGACTGTTTAGTATTTGTCCCGTTACCTTTGTGAGGTGTTCGGTCAGAATCTTCTGGTCCCTTCTGCCACCATGAGGCGGGCCGAGTCTGCTCCCTGGTTTTACATTCCAAACTGACCCATCGTGTGTTATTGTATGAATGAAAGGAGTCTGAGCTCTGTCCTGTAAAAACAATAAATGTGGAATAAGAACAGCTGCGTCAATTCATTACCGCCAAAGTTGGGCGATGTTCGTCTGTTAACAAAATATCTCAGGACTTACTAATCAAATTTTAATCAGACGTACAGGACATAGTCCTAGGATGAACTTCTACAACTGATTAACTTTTGGAGTCGACTCGATTCAAGATGGCGGCCGCAGCCACCTGAACTTACAAAACACAGAAAAGGTTAAAGCTCAGTCAACTTTACAAATATTGGCCTAAATTTTTGCGTGGCGGTAGCTGAGTCTGAGCCACAACACCTACTGAGCACGAAGGGATTGTAAAAGATAATAGTTTAAAATTTTGCCATTAATTACTCGGAGCCAGTGCTGGCTGTCTGTTAGCAAAATATCTCACGAACCATTTCATAGATTTTAATGAAATATTCTGCAAATAATCATTATATGTACTTATACAACTGATTACCTTTTGGAGTAACCTTGATTCAAGATGGCTGCCACAGCAAACTGCACTTAAAAACCAGACATGGTTATCGTTCAGTCAATATGTGTTGTGCTGACACTTGGTGCAACAGTAGCAAAGAGTAATTCACCAGATCTACTTCAAGTGTTACTCATTGAACAAAATCTTTGCTGTAAACTTTAGCATTAACCGTTTTTGTCAAACCTGTTTGTTAGCAAAATATCTCATGAACTAGAGGACAGATGGCTGATAAACTTTAGACCATCTCATTCATAATGGCCACCACAGCTAATCAACATTAACACAAAATAAAAAGCTGAGTTTATTTTACAGATGTTGAGCTAAAATTTGATGTGGTAGTAGCTGAGTATCATTCACAACACACACTTGGGACATATTGTGATATCTCAGGAATTTGCACATACGGTTATTTTAAGGTTTGACCAAATTGACAACCTTCGTTTCTCAACATAAGATCAGATATAGAAGTTGGCAGGCGATATGCATTCTTTAAAATGATTGCAAAAAGGGTCCCAAACTCTGCAACTGAAAGAAACAGTGATTTAAAAAAAAAAAAAAAGTCCAAATCAGGGTAAAATGGTACCTCTTTATTTACAATAGTTTACAATAGTTTCACAGAAACAGTTTGCAACACAGCACAGACAACGCCTTCTCAGTAAGGGGACAGGACAACCCAGGATCAGAATAAACAAGCCTATCACAATGAGCTTTCTTAACTTAACTAAACCATATTCATGTCTTTAAGACGCACACGGCAACTTTTGGATTTTGTGCCTTTACAGGTCTTCAGATTCTCTTAAGACAAAACATCCTGAGGATTGACAAATTGTTTTCTGGTTAATGGTCTGAAATGTCTTAAAAACACAACCTCGTCAATTATTGGTACAAACTAGCTAACCGACATCTGTGAAACATCAGAAGAGTGCACAAAATAAAAAGCTTACTCACTTTGAAACTTAAGTTTTATGAACTCAAACATTCATTGAGGTTGTTAGCCGTTTCCTGGTCAAGTCCTTGATTCTGCATTGTAAAAACCCCATTCTGGACTAAGATCTGTCTACAGTATGGCTTTTTATAGAATAATCAGAAACAATAATTACTCTACACACACAGGCCCGACAACAGATGGCACGTGAATCACAAAGCTTAAATTTTTTTCAGAATTGGAGCAAGTTTTAAGAAAAAAAAAACAACAACAAAGAAACCTTTTCCATTAAACTTGCTTTATATGAAAGTGAATACTGCTATGAAAACGATGACGTAAGGAACTGAAATCTGCTCCCACAGAGCAAAAATAAAGCAATGGTTCCCACCTTGAAAAAAAAAATAATAAAAAAACCCCAAGGAGTTCAGATGAGACAACTTATGGCACAACATGGCGCCTCCAACACTCTCACATGCATATTTTAACCTGGACTATTAAGCAAATCTCTCTTCCAGACAACTCCGATTACAATCATTTCCTTCTGTTGATATTAAAACAATCCCTTACAGAAATATATTTGTCTCTGGACATTTTGTCATTGCCTTAAGTCTGTTAACTATGAGAAACAAAAGTATTCAAGAACAAAACTACAGCTCAATACCGTCGTGAAATGCAGCAAAGTCATACTGACCAGAAGCAACTAAAAACTGCTGTAGTATCTGATTCTTTTAAGTTTTTTTTTTTTTCCTTTTTGATTACAGTTTCTTTAAAATATTTTGATGAACTATGAACACTTAAAACACTGAGAAACAGGTTATGAGGGCTCCACATACAGTCGACTAACATCTGGATTGTGAGGCTGGAAGACGGTTTGTAAAGTGGAGGGGAAGAGAACAAGTGATTGGATCAGAGCCACAATGATATTTTACCGTTTCTTAAATAATAACATAAAAGAACACATAGATGAAGCAGATGCAGACTTTAGTCTTTTACCCTACATCTTTGTTCTACTGGATTATACCTCAGCGTAAGACGATAGCACCATCTGAAGCAATAAACACAAGGCTTTTTACTTGTTTACGTATTTTAAACGGTTAGTTATGTAACATTAATAGAGGCATCCTAGAGAAAACTAATCCAGTTTGATCAGAATAGACTTACATGTTTCTGTGACAAAAAGTCATACATATATATATATATATATTTTAAAATAAAATATTTTTTAAAAATGTGAGGAAAAAAAAAGTGCAAACCATCTTTCCCATCAGTCCCAGCATGCACCATTAGCGGGTGGCAGTTGTGAGGGTATTCTCTACATATGGCAGTTCAAATGTTTCCAGTGTAGCAAGTCTCTTTAACAGTAGCAGTCTGCTGTTTTCTATGTCATCTACAGACAAATATCCATTCAGTGATTGCCTTACGCACAGAGTCTGTAGGAAGCAAAAACAAACCTTAGGAAATCTAAAACAGCACTCAAACCATTTCCAAATGGGATAAGGGTTTGAGTCAGGTCCACCAAAGTGTTTTTTTAGAAAATGTGGGTTCATTGCTGACCATGAAGGACAGACACCGAAGGGTGCAAGACCTGATTTTAAGGAAGGGTCGGTCCAACAGATGCAAAGGGAGGAGGGTCCATACAGTTTCAGGTTGGACCCTCGGGGGGTCAGTCCAGCAGGTGTTTGCGTGATCCTACACGTGAGCGATGAGAGCGACGGGCATCTGGGGGTCCGTGTATGTCCCGGCAGCTTTGGCACACATATGTCTCTGGCACGTGGCTCTTGCGGATCTTGGCGCACGACAGGTGGATCCAGGTGTTGCACTTGTTACATTCGATCATGGCTCGACCCGCAAACGGCTTCATGCAGAAACACGTCACCAGGTCCCACGAGTCGTCGTCTGAGAAGACAGTGGGGAGGGGTGTGTTTTAAACAGCAATCGTTCAGATTTCAGCATTTTGTAGCACAAAAAGAACTTACCTGAGTCCACCATTATGTCCTCGTCCTCTCCTGAGCCGTCTTCATCTCTGAACACCACTTGTTTTCCCTGGCGAAACACGGTTCGGCTTCCTGAAAAGCCCTCCACCTTCTGAATCTTGACCACCCCTTCTTCGAGGTCCCGACCATCCCAGGGTCGGCGCTCCTCCTTGGGTTCCTCCTTTGGCTCCTCCTTGCAGGGAGAAGGGCTGGGCAGGCACTGGGGGTGAAGGGGAATGCTGAGATCATCTTCAGGCTCTTCCTTGATCATCTGGCTGCTGAAGGAAAGTGGAGACTGCGTCTGTGGTTCTGATGTGTGGCTCTGCTGTGACTTGCTTTCCTCGTCAGACTGGTGCTCCTTCTCCTTCCTCCTCTTCTTCTTCTTCAGTTTGTCAGCTTTCCTGTGGTCATCTGGATGCAGACCTGTGATTGTGAGCTGCAGAGCAGATGGAGGATAAACATCAAAACATCAACAAAGGTTCAACTCATTTCTGTGCAAATACTGAAGTAGTCTTAATTCAGCTTACTTCTCTTTTGGGATGAGCAGAAAGCATGGGTCCGGGTTGAGGTCGTTTCCTGTTTCTGTCTTGAGGGATCTTTGTAGGACGCGAGGGACAAGAGGTTGGGGGTCCTGGGGTCCAGCCATCACTGTCAGCGGTGCTGCCTGTGCTGTTGGGCGGGCTGGAGCTACTGCGCAGTGGAGAGTCCTGGTCAAGCAAATGAAGGTGCAGATATCAGTGATGTTCTGCTTTCACAGTTAGTGTGTCTGTGCCCCAAAGCAGATGACTTCACAATAAATAACTGAGACAGGGTAGGGTTTTATGTTTTAAGACATGGAACTTTAGCTATGGAGGTCAAATGCCAACACACTGTAGGTAGACGTGGTTTTAAACCAAAAAAATATAAATACACTTATTATTTATATGCTAAACTAATTTAATGGCAGATGTTGGACACTTTAAAAAAAATCATTATTTAGTAATGCCTGTGCATAGTCAAATACTGTTCGTAAATTGAAAAATACATATTGGCCAAAAAAACAACCACATACAACCTGTATAAATATCAGAATTAGAAATGAACTGTTATACCAGTAGAAGTCCATGTAAATAGCTAAATTTGTTTAATGCGTGCAAAGCTATAATGTAAATTTACATTAAAAAATACCCTACAGAAACAAAATTTGCTTGAGATAATCATTTGTGTAACTATTGCCTCCACATGTACTAAAACAGATAACTGTTTTGCTCATGCTACCTGTGATTTATGTTGGATTTTCTTTACTGTAACGTCTTCATCATAACCTTACTGTACTTCTAATAAAGATAATGTTAAACATTTGTTTTTCTATTTTAGAACATTTTCATTTAGCTGTTTACACGTGGAAAATAAAGTATGTTTAACAGGTAGAACAAGTTAGACATGTTAGAAATGAGAAAAATGATCAGTGTTTACTGTTTACAAATAAACGAGTGTTTCTCCACCTCTAACTTACCTCTTGAGGGTAAGGGATGTATCCGGCGTAGGCCAACACAAAAGTGCAAAACTTGTTAAAATCCTCCACCGTTCTCCTCCTCCGGTACGGCGGACTGAAACTCTGAAAACAATCGTGTCGTTAAAAAAAGACCCGAACATCTCAACAACATGGCGATGACATTAACGAGAAGTGACCGCCTGGCTGCACACACTCTCTCTGCAAACTGACACGGAGTTGGCTAGACGCCACATACGAGGATTCGATACAAAACATATCACGAAGAGAACGAGTGACACAAAGGAACGTTTCATTAAGTTATTCTGAACAAACGTCACCCATTAAACCCAATTACAAACTACAGACAGATCAGTTAGCCAGCTCGGCTAGTAGGTGTAAACAGCAAATAAGTACCAAGCTAATGCTAAGCGGCTAGTGTCCAAATAAATAAAACGGCTGTCAAGACACAAATGTCGCCGAACAGCAATAATAAACTTTCAAATAGACCCCCGAGGTAATAAAAGCATCAATGCTTACCGACTGTTAGTTGACTACATATGCAGATACCGCGAATGTGAGTGTTAGCTTGTATTTATGTTAGCATGCTCCGTTATGGTGATGGAATTTATTCCCGATGAAACTCGAGGCTACCGAGCGTCAACGTTTCATAAAAAGTGCAGTGTAAAGTAACAAAAAACGACATTTTTAAAACTACAACGCCAGGATTTAACTGTGCAAAACTGCACTACGGTACAAACAAATCTGCGTGTTGAAGCAAGTGTAATTAACTTCTTATGACAACATTAGCGAAGCATGCTAACGCTAACCAGCAACCGCTTGTGTCGAGCGGTGACAATACCTGAATGTCCGCTAAAGTCGGTACACAGTAGCGAATTAATAATTGTAAAAAAAGTTACAATAAATAAAACAAGCACTCACCTCCGACTGAAATGCATGAGATGTCGATGGGTTTATGTCACCCATCTTAACGGAGTTCCCGACCACCTGACGTGTTGTCGATACCCTGACAGGCTACAGAAGCGGGCTACTCTGAGGGACCGTAAACACCGCTTATTGATTTAGCTTTTTGCTCGCTAGATGTTCACTGCTAACGTTACTTCTGCCTCGAAGCAACAGTGTCCACTCAGGAGGTTGCCATCACGAACATCTGCTAGCACGAGTTTACCAACTAGTCGGCACGAAGTTGCGAACAGTGACCGCTGAAAGTCAGCAATCGTTTCTACAGTGTCTCCACCGAGCTGTCCGGTAAAATCACCGTCGATTCAGTTTACGGACTATTCACTTCATCGGTTCGGTCCACTTTGGCTGTCACTCGCTACCTGCCCCCTTCTTCGTTTTTTTTTTTTTTCTACGGTCTTTTTCTTCTTCGTTTGTTATTCTGAAAGTGTTGGCACTGGTAGGTGTAATATTGCCCTCCGCAGGCGAAGTTAAAAACTAAATTATTTAGACTTGATGCTAAATAAATAAATAAAATTAACAGTTATAAAAAAATTAAATCGTCTGTTTTGAGTAGATCTGGATTTTTTTTTTTGCGAATATAATTGCTGAATATTTTTATTGTGTTTTATTTAAGAGTGAGCTGAGATGATTCGTGAGATAACCTATTCTGTCCTGAAGTGGGCGCTAGAAAAATAAATGTAAACATTCCGTCGTCAAAATCCAATGAAGAAGAGATTTTACAGCAGAAAGGCTCCTTTTCTTAAAGTTCCGGTTTCTCCCCTTGAGGGTCTGCGCGGCAGTATCAGGCTACAGGAGCAGTTTTGTTTTCTTTGGTAAACGTGTTCAAAATGTCGGACACCAAAAGACTTGGAGATTTCAAAAACTTTTTAACGGAACACTTTACCACGTTGGCGGTGGAGGTGTTTACCGAAGTGGAGAACATTGTGGGGGCGTGCTTTGAGGAAAACAAACGGCTGAAGAGCATGCTGCACATGGTGCTTAGCCCCGAGATAAAGTTACACAAGATAGGTTTGTTCTCTTCAATATCTATTTATCCTTAATTACTGGCTTCACTGAATGCTTGAACCTAATGTCTCACTGTTAGTTTAAAGATTAGTTCAAAATAATCATAAGAGAGAAATGCTATTTACCCCCCCCCCCACCCACACACACACACACACACACTAAAATAAGGTATAAAACCACCTTTTTATTTTTGCTAACCGAAAGCTTATTTTTACTACTTGACATTTTCATGTTTTAATTTATTGCAATTTTTTATGTTCACACAGTTACAACTTAACATTTAAATATTAATGTGTTACATAAAATATCTAGATAGATATCCCATAGATAGCCCATTAACTTGCGTCTGGTAGAATTTAGAGATTTAAGTACTCTTGTAGGTCCGATGGTTGTATGATCAGAATTCAAAGAGACTGTAAGTATTTCAATAGGAAATTGATGTATTGGTAATATTTTTTTGTCTTTATTAATAGATGTTACTCCCCACACTGAAGCAAGAATCGGGGAGCAACCTGCAGTGCCAAAAACAAGGTCGGACATTGAAATATCACAGCCAATGATTAAAAGACCCAAAGAGGAGGAGATTGAATGTGATTTTCAATGGGGTTCAGAAAAACTACGGCCAGACAAAATGGAAAACGGTGATTTACATGACCATGTGAAAAGTGATCCAGAAGAACAGGAAGCCTATCAGTCGCCCGTCTCTAACTCGTTTACAGTTCAAGTGGTTGAGTACAATCAGGACTCTTCAATCACTGTCTCGACTCATGATGCAGAAGCTGAACAAGATGATTCTTCCTCTGCTATGTCAGAAGAAACTCTGTCGACTTCATCTCTACAGAGTAACAATGACACAAGCAGCAGCCAAAAACATCAAACAAATCCTGAAACTTCAGTTAAAAGTGTAAGTGTGAACATTTTACCTTGAATCCTTTACATCTAAAGCTTTTAGTGAATAAATCTTTACAGACAGGTATGTTAAAATGCTGTAGACATGTATTTGTCAGAAATAAGAGCTAAGAACTATTTTAGTAACAGGTAAATGAGTCATTGTTAAATTGTACACCTAAATAAATGAGCACATACTGATGGATACATCTGAACTCTTCCTCACATAATTATTTAGTTCACCTTTATTCAGTTTAGGCCATATTTGCTACACACATTTCCTGTGACCTCTTAGCAATGTGATTAATAATTTATACACCTGTTGAAAATAACAGTTTTTACATTGTCCAGTTTCAGTATGACTACTTGCATCTGAACCTTACCACCAACGCGTTAAAATAAAAGAGAAATAAAGTCACTAATCCCTTATCTTCTGCCACTGTTTCCAAAAATGCTGCAGCCGAGTTGAGAACACATTTTTCCTCCACTGGTTGTAGCCTGTATATCAAGCTTTTAACTTCAGCAGAGTGGGTTTTAAGAGCTATGTGGATTAGACCAACCAATGAAAAAACTCTAAACCCCTGCCAAACTGGCCCACATAAGGCCAAGTCGAGCAACTGTAAAGGACCAATTTGAGATGTGTTTTCTAACCTCCAGTAGATTATCGTTCTACTGCAAGCAATAGTGTAGCTTATGTTTTGTTTTGCCTTTTTCAAAATGTCTTCTCTTGATAAACACTATTTGCAGGAGTATCTTCGCCAGTTTTGGAGAAGTCAAAGTTACAATGTATAATGACTTAATTACTTACCATAATACATTCTTTGTGTTAGTTAAATTATGTTTAAAAATGTGTGTATCAAGTTTGATACTGCAGCCGCATTATCCCTGAACAGTTGAAAACATTTCTGTATCTACAGTTACATCCATATTGATTTGAACAGAGACTACATTTTTATTTATTTATTTTCATTTTTAAACACAATCCCGTCATTTCAGGGGCTCAAAATTAATTGGACAAATTAATTGTAGATGAAATGTTCATACTTTGTTGAAAATAGGGATGCACCAATCCACATTTTTTCACTTCCGATCCGATACCTGAATTTTTTATATCGGTCGATACCGATACTATTTCGATACCATAGCTCTGTTTTGCGTCACAGAAACAGTCACACGGAGGATCAGTGTTTTTCGTCTGAGCGAACATTATTAATATATTGGAACAAATTTAAATCTAATAAACCATTATTTGACAATTATTTGCATCCCTAACCTAAACACTAAAACTGTATAAACTGAACGCTAAACACCCAAAAATACACCGTAGTTCAATCCAAACAAGCTGAATATCAGGTTTCATGACTCACTCCGCTCTCCAGATCGCCACCAAACTTCATTCAACTTTCGCGTCTTTTTCTTTCTCCTGCAGAATTTAGGCTCTTGACAAATATTTAATGCCTCCGTCATAAAAAAGGTGATGATTGTTTGTTCGGATCGAGATCAGGCTGAGACTGATGGAGAGTTTTATCCAGTCTGTCGTCGTGTTTCCTGGTGCCTCGCGCCCTGCTCGCACTGCGGTAGCAACACGTTGAATTCATTTACAGAAAAAAAAAAACGTTTTTCAGTTGCTGTTTGTTTGTGGGCCTTTATATCTAAAGTTTAATTTCTAACAAATAAAATGCATGCTCAATTGGCTTGAGATCAGATTACTGACTTGGCCATTAAGTAATGTTTCACTTCTTTGCTTTAATAAACTCCTGGGTTAATTTTTCTTTATGTTTTGTGTCATTGCCCATCTGTATTATGAAATGCCAACCACTCAGTCTGGCTGTATTTATGCACACAGTATGTCTCTGAATACATCAGAATTCACCCAGCTGCTTCTGTCCTGTGTCACATCATCAATTAATACTAGTGACCTCATGCAACGGGCAGGCAATGCACACCCAAGCCATCACACTGCCTCTATGGTGTTTTATAGCTGATGCTTTGGATCATGGGCTGTATCATCCTGTTGCCATACTTTTTTCTTTACATCGGCTGTGTCTCAATTCGTCGACTGCAGCCGACGTCGACCACGGCCCATGTCGGCTGCAGTCGACGGGGGCCGTAGGCTGCTGATGTCGGCTGCCTAAACGGCTGTGAAATGGGACGGTCTACCCTACAGAAGATGTAAGTTTGCGTGGACACGCTCTGCCTCGTTACCATGGTGAGACGTTTCCAAAACTAGCGGTGAAAAATGGAGCCTGAAAA
>JARVJO010000365.1:4244100-4310732 GCA_031762555.1 Cynodonichthys magdalenae | reverse complement strand
ATCAGCAATATGTGGATAATTTGTTGTTTTTGCTATGTGGGGGTCCATATTCCAAAGCTCTAAATTATTATTTTTTTTAGTTTGTGTTTATTTATAACACCGGTGTATGCCCATTATATTGCTTACTTCCAAGCTGAGGTAGCTGAGTGTTTAGCCCGTGAACATGGCCTCTGAGGCTCTCAGACGGATGAATTCATCAGTTTTCCCTTGCTCCCTAAAATATTGATATAATGCATGAGATTATTGTTATATCATCACCAAATGTACACAAGTTAAATGCGTTGGAAAAAACGTCTTTCAATAGAGGGAGAACTGTACTATTTTTAAAATCGTAACACGTAAATACACAAAAGGATTAAACTTGTTTTATATTAGGTATGTCATTTAACATATTAATATGTTTGGCAAAGTAAAAAAAAACTTACATTTAAAGAAGAATTCTTCGGTCGCTAGTTTCTCAAAGTCCGCCATCTTCGATTTGCTGAAACAGCGCAATGCATTCTGGGATACCGTCTGTCGCGTAGGTTACTCAGATGCAGCCGACAAAAACTCGAAAACATCGGCCGCATTCTTAGGCACCGACGAATTGGGACAGCCTACGCCGCAGGGTAGTGACGTAAGTGGCCGACGAATGCGGTCGACGTCGGTTGCAACCAACGAATTGAGACACAGCCATCATTTGGATTGGTTGTTGTGAAGGGTTTCTCTTCACCATGAAAATCATGGTTCATTCCAGTAGTCCTGGGAAGTGGTAATTTGCCTGTTCCCATTGGTAGATTTAAACTGAAACACCCCCTCCAGTGGTAATATTCCACTTGTATAGTGTGGAAGAAATAAAACTGCCCCCAGTTTCGATTTCAAGATGCCAGCTACTTGCAGCTTTAGAAAGTAAACTCCGTAACTTTTACTGTAAATTATCTTTCTTAATTTTTTTGTGTCAGTTTAATCACTCGCACAAGTGGTGCGTTTTCTATGCATACTGCACATATTAAAATCAATGTTTATTTGTATGCCGCATGTAGTAGAGCTCTCTTTTTGTCATTTGTTATATTGTAGCAGTGTTGTAGCTAGGTTAGCGGCAGCAAAACTATTGCCTGTCGGCTAACTGAAATACGCTTTCATATGGTTTGTTGGGAAATTACGTCACTGCCATTTACCAGTTCTGGGAATATGATGTAAATAGAACGCAGCATCCTTCTGCAATCATCCGTGGTTATCCAGGTCTTTATGCATTGATGAGTTCACCAGTGCTTGCTTTCTTTCTCATGAGGTACCAAACTGTAGATTTTGCCACTCCTAAAGGCTCCTGCATACTCCCTCCAAACTGCATACTCCCTCCAAACTGCCGAAATAGGTTCGGATTGTCGCAGTTTCATGACAAAAATTGTGTCATTCACACCAGCCTTGTGAAATAGCCTTTGTCAATTGTCCAATTACTTTTGGTCCTATTAAATGCAGGTTGGGCACATGTTATGGAGCTGAACTCCTTCATCCAGATTTCTGTGGATACCATTAAATGAAAGCTGAAAGTTTGGATTTTATGTCCATGTTCATTACATAACTAACTCAAATATGTTTCAGTAAACAAGTAAAAAACAAACTTTGGGTCAGTGTCCAAATAGAAATAGACTTACCTGTACATCATGCCTGCCATATTATTTTGATGGTCTAAATATTGACTGAAATTCCATTTTATAATACATTTGGGATATTTTCACAATTCCTCTGAAATTATAATCTCTGTGCTTTATTGACCAATTACTTGTGTGTATTTTTAGATGTCAAAAAGAATAGAGGAAGAGAAGAAAAAAAGAAGGTACACTGAAAGTGTCATCAACTTGATAATGGATGGCAATTCAAGTGACATGGAGCATTTAGGAGAAGATGAGGAGGAGTGGACTCCTCAGGCCATGCATGATGATGGACATTTAGATAACAGTGATGAAAGTGTAGCCCAGACAGGCATGGAAGTTGAGGTGCCAACAAGAAGCCTGGACATGATCAGAAATGAGCCAGTGATGGGTGATGCAAAAAGCAAAGAATGCAGATGGAGAAATCTGCAATATCCAACTCCATCTGTTGATTTCATTGCATGTGTTGAGGAAGGCACAGAGAACAGGTGTGATATGACACCGTACATGTACTTTAAACAGTTTGTCACTGATGAAATGCTACAGGAAACTGCAGAACAAACAAACATGTACAGTGTGCAAAAAGAGGGCAAGTCCGTAAACACAACTGCCAAAGAAATAGAGCAGGTTCTAGGCATGTACATGCATATGGGTCTAGTACAGATGCCCTGTGCGAGAGCTTACTGGGAGATGGAGACAAAGCTCCCTGCAGTTTGCGATGTGATGTCTCGAGATCGGTTCCTGAAACTGCTGACACTGATTCACTTTCAAAACAACCTTAATACATCTAACGATGCAATGGCAGACAAACTGTGGAAGCTCAGGCCATGGTTACAAAAGCTGCGAGAACAGTTTCTCTGCATACCCCCAGAGGAATGCCATGCAGTTGATGAAATGATGGTGCCATTCAAGGAAAAGTCTCATCTATGTGACTACAAGCCTGAAAAACCTGACAAATGGGGTTTTAAAATGTGGGGACGTGTTGGACAAAGTGGTTTTCTTTATGACTTTGATATTTTTCAAGGTTCAGAAAATCCAAAGAGAGAAGAGTCTGAATTTGGTATCGCAGGAGAAATTGTGCTGAAGATGACCTCAACACTTCCAGCAGGAAGGAATCACAAAGTCTTTGCGGACAACTGCTTTACGTCAGTTCCCCTGGTCCAACGTCTGAAAGAAAGAGGAATCCACTATGTTGGCACAATTCACATGGACGAGATTAAGGACTGCACCATGAGGGATGAAAAAGAACTGAAGGAAAGGGGAAGAGGATCAATGGACTTCAAAGTAAACCTGGACAACATAATTGTGAGATGGTATGACAACAAAGCAGTGAACTTGATTTCCTCTTATGTTGGCATTGAACCTGTGGGAAATGTAAAATGCTGGGATTGCAAATCCAAAACTCATGTAATGGTTCCCAGACCAGCTATTGTTGAAACATATAGCAAGTTCATGGAAGGCGTTGATCTTTTTGACAGGCTGTCTTCACTTTACAAGTTCAACTTCAGATCCAGAAGATGGTACATGCACATCTGGTGGCACACCATTACTGTAGCAGTCATCAACGCTTGGAACCTCTACACTAGAGATCAGAAGAAGCTACACCCCAACGGGAAACCTATGGCTCTACGAAGGTTTCAGGCTTTAGTTGGCACCTCTCTCACAAGCACAGGAAAGGTCAAATGTGACAGACCACTATTCTCTCCAGAAGCAACTCCAGCACCACCCCGTAAAAGGCCAAGCTGCAGTGTGCCTCTTGATGTGAGAAAAGATGGCGTAAATCATTTTCCATCATGGGAAACACGACAGAGATGCAAGTACTGCACAAGGAGTCACTTTTCATTTGTCTGCTGTGTGAAATGTAAGGTGCATCTATGCCTGAACAAAGACAGAAACTGCTTTCATGCCTACCACAATGTGAAATGAATGTCTGAAAAGGTTTTTATATAGGAAAACTCCCCAGAGTCTTTTATACTTTTTAAATGTTACTGGCAAAATTTGTTATTGGATCTAAAATTAATCTTGTGATTTAAAATTAGCATGTGTGTGATACAAAGCAAATGTAACAAAATGATATGGCTATTGGATATTAAAGGTTTAATAAACATCTCAGTTTAAATATATATATAATTTTCTGTCTTTTTGGTGGGTTAAGCTTTTCATTTCTGACTGCAGCTCTCAAATATATACATTTCCACTGACTGCCAGTTTTACTTTTAAATGCAGAGTTCTTTTGCTGCGTTCTGACTGAATGTGATTTGAACATCAGGGGTGTCTGGTCTACATGCAAAGTCTATGGTGGATGTGCCTCAAGGGGCGTCGGGAAATGTTGCAGCGTCTTTAAGTGTACGTGCGTCAAAGTGGCATACACTGGAGTTGGAGTTTTGCAGCTTAACATGGAGCGTCAACCAATCAGAGACTCTGTTATGTGACGTAGTATGCCCATTTTTTGACAGGATGGTCTCCTGAAAGATGCCCACTAACCTGAGACAGATGGACAGGTGCTCTTCAACTGAAATTGAGCACCTGTAGTCTGTTCCTGGCAGGAGATGCAGGCACAGATGCGGATCAGCAGCTTGTAAAACTGGGCTTGTGACAAAAAATAGTGCTGGAAGCAAGCCTCATCAGCGTGAAGCTTCTGGAGTGGTGAAACTCATCAAACTCAGAACTCCTGATTTATCTAATGAATCCAGACATGGTGCCAAGTTTCCAGACGACGACTTGCTCTTGCTCTCAGTAAATAAATCCAAGCCACTCTCAGTTTAATCTGTCATCGTACAGAGAAACAGCAGAGGAAACTACCAAGAGGCTTCTCTCACAGCGCGTCTTTTCACACTTTGCTTGACACTCATCTAGCTTGTCTTCAGTCTGAACGCAGCTTTACTTCTGGTAATGCCAAATGTATCTCATCTGATGACATTTTTTCTTAGAATGCTACCTCGTCAACGACATTAATGCTTTTCTCTAAAACCTGCTTTTTTGACTTATACAAGACTTCTACCCTCTGTTGGTGCCAGTTTTATTCAAGAATCCAAGATGGCTATTTTCATGTTTCACCCTTATTTTTTTATGCTTATTCTGGGCTTCGTTGTCACTGCTTCAACTCAGGGGGTGAGATATTGTTAGATTATTTATTTTGAACTGCTAAGAATAAATGTCCTTTTTTTTTTTTTTCCTGTGCTGACCGTGTGCTACAAAATAACAGAAGTCGAAGCTCCCCCAACAGAAAACGCTGCTACATATGCCACGGTAAGATGCCCATTTAACCCTTACTATAATTAATGCATTTTAAAAGTGAAAGTCCGGGTATTTACTCTGATTATATTTTATCTCATACAGGATTATTATCCACAAATCTTTCAGTCTTTGCCCAGCTGAACAAGAGTCTTTTTTAACAAGGCTTTGTGAAGCATATAAAGATTTTCCAGATGACCAGAAGCCTTTGATTACCAAATTGGATCTGAAAACAAATGTAAAAATGGTGAAATGTGCTGTAGGTGAAGTTCCTGTAGGTTCGCCCCTGTCCTACCAATGCCCCATGCCATCAAGTCAAGATTACACACCTTGTGACAATCCTCTCCCTCAACCGCCTCTTCCCTCGCTTTTTCATCCACTGCCGCCAGTGTCTGTTTCTCCTATTCTCAGCCTTAAGGAGCAGGAGCATCTAAATTCCATGGTTATCTCTTGGGACGGAGCGCATGATCTGGAAGTAAGGACTCGTGGATCCAAAGAGGCTGCAGAAAAGTCACTGAAGATGCGGTTGGTCAGCCGTTTCAGGGAAATCGCCAAGCTAAAGGTGGGACGAAGTCACGCAGAACACCTTCTCTTCAAGATTATGAAAGGCAACTTGGTGTCTAAAACCTTGGCTTGTCAGGCAATAAACGAAGAACTGAAGCCTGAAGCTATCCGTGAATATTGTCGAAATCTGTGCGTCAACTGGTCCCCCTGCGGTTTGGTGGTCCATCCTAATGCTCCGTGGCTGGGGGCGATCCCTGATGGAGTGGTGTACGACCCCAAAGAGAAATGCCAATATGGGCTAGTCCATACCAAATACTCTGATTACCAGAGCATCATCGAATGTAGTTTTCTGCTCTGTCGAAATGGAACTGTTCAGCTGAGGAGGGAGCATCAGTTCTTTTGGCAAATCCAAGGGCAGCTGATGGTGACGGGTCTGTCATGGTGTGACCTGTTGGTGTACTCCAAACAAGACATGCTGGTCCAACGAATCTATCGAGACAGTTCTCTTATCAAAGACATGCAAAGGAAGTTGGAAGATTTCTTCTTCCACTTCTATCTGCCGAACCTGGGCTAACGGAGGCGATCATGTGTTGTTATTGGCGTCTCAACACTGATGTTTTAGGGTTTACACTGCAGTTGATCACATATTAAACAGCCACCAAGAGGACATGATAAATGTTGCCATGTCTGATTTTTTTTTTTTTTTTCAGACACAGGAAGAAATCTAAATATCTAGTTAGAAGAATACTGACTTTAGGACTAGAGAAGAAACTGGAGAATTTTGTTGGAAGACTTTGTATGAAGCTGTATTTTACAACAAAAGAAACATGAAAGTTCTGTTTGAAGTTTTTTTTTTATTAGGTGTGACTTTAAACACAATATACATTTATAGTATGAATGATCTCAAACTGATTTTCATTGTGATTTTAATTTGTAGGTGGTTTAAAGGGGTTTGACTGTTTGCCTTATTTCAACACATTTTGTTACAATATTGGTTATTTACCAGATTTATTACTTTTTTTTTTTAATTGTTTGAGCTGTTTCCTAGAACTTTTTCAGCCTTTTTTAAGGTTTTTCTTCAAATTGTAATGTTAAAACTAAAAAATTGTTGTCAGGAGCAGGTCCTTAGGCTGCTCCTTTGTTTGCTTTATGCCCAAACAAGTTCATAGTTTTTCAGCTGCACTGAGAATTCTCGGTTTAGATACCTGTGGGCTTTGAAATGTCAAAAAGAGAACTTTTTAAGTAAATATACAATTATAAGTAAAAATGTCATTCTTGAATTTCTCAAACCTTAGTTAAATCTGCACAGTATGACAGGTTTTGTGAAGCTGCTTAGTTTATCCATATTACCCCTTTTAATTGTTTTACTGGCTTTTATAAATAAAAATTATTCATTTTGTCCTACTCTGAATGTGTCACTTCTTTTTATTTAGCAAATGCAAAGGGTGCTGTCCATCTAGAGGGCACCACAAATGGTGGGTGAAAAAAACTTTATACCCTTTTTAGAGTAAAGTTGATTTAGTCTGTAGAATAATTACTGGGAAGCCTGCTTTGTTACTACATAAGGTATTATACAGTGTTAGTATCATATGACTAACTACTAGAGCTCAGTGTGTAAAAAAAAAAAAAAAACGGATAATGGAAGTTTCAATAATAGTCTGTTTTTCAGTGTTCATAAAATATTGATTTCATGTTTTATTAATCCCAGAAATTTAATAAAAGGCTTTTCAAATGGCTGAAAATTTCATAATTTTGAAAAGATCTTTTATAAAATTTTGATCAAAATCTGGACCCCCACCCTCCAGAACTGCTTCACTCCACAGCTGTTTTTTAACATGAACAGATGTTATTTTTAATAATGTTAATGGAACAATCTGGTTTCTCAAATTAAAAAATAATGATAAAAACTGTTAATTTTGGTATGTGAATGTCTGTAAATTGGCAGTTAGATTTAGAAAGCTGCAGGGGGCGCCAACTGAAATCTTGCCTAGGGCGCCAAATTGGATACAGCCGGCCATAGTTTTCATTACTTTAATGAAAAAAATAACATACTGTAATGCATTTGTGAGCTATCATTTAAAAACTGACTTCGCTTT
Organism: Cynodonichthys magdalenae; assembly: GCA_031762555.1. Lineage (NCBI taxonomy): Eukaryota > Metazoa > Chordata > Actinopteri > Cyprinodontiformes > Rivulidae > Cynodonichthys > Cynodonichthys magdalenae. The sequence continues at coordinate 4,303,267 of JARVJO010000365.1, read as the reverse complement.
TCATAAATATAAGCTCTTATTTTGAAATTACCACAACATCTAAAAATGATTTTAGAATTATGACAGAATTATAACTTAGCTTTTCAAAATCGTGTCTGCCTTGATGGTTCTAAATAAGGTTCTCAAAATGGACTTAGCATCTCTTAATTTTGGCTTAGTATTTTTTTAGTTATGACTAAGCACCTATTTATTTAGCATCCCTAACCCATGACTTAGACACTTGTTCTTTTGATTTAGGATCTTACACCTCAAAATTAATTTAGAATAATCAAATCCTAACTTTTGAGAAATTATATCTCAATAATCAGATGCCACGTCAATAATTTATAAGTAATTATTTGATACTAAATCATAAAAATAAGATGCTGATCACAATTTTGAGACCCTATAATTATAACTTTAGAGGTGGTGTGAACCAGGTTGACGCTGGACTAAAAATAACTTTCTCTGTGTTAAAATCAGTCGACCTGTAGAGGGCGCTGTGTCTCACATCAGTTCCACATTTCTTTAGGTGAGGTCAGCAGAATGTGGCACAGCTGTGTGCGGTTTCAGAGAAAATGCTTCGTTTAAAAAAAATTCTTCGTCATGCTTCGCGCTCTGCAACCATTAGTCAGCAGAACGCACACATTTAGCTGTGGCAGTCCTCTGACTGTGTGACTGGACGTAGGGAGACTTTCTGCTCTCAGAAAACACTCGTCCTCCTCCACCTCGGTCCGGTCCAGTTCTGGTCTGAGGGGAGTTCGTGTCACGATGGGGATCAATAGAACCTACGTTAGCATCACCTACGCCTCGTGCGGGATAATCATGGGCTGCTCTGCCTTCCTGGTGTGGAACATCGTGTACAGACAGCTGTGGACCGGAGCCATGGGGGGTCTGTCAGGTAAATAAACACAAACAGCTCATAGAGAGTCTACAGGTGGACAGAGGTCAGGTGTCAAACAGGTTTAGTTATATTAAACATGCAGCTTGTGGCTCTTCAGGTAATTAAAAAAAAAAAGTTTGCAGCTGAATGATACTGTGAAGCTTTAGGGAAGACTTGCACCTCGTGGTTATCACCTGAAAATCCTATTTAAACCCCAACCAGTGATTAATCTAAAATGAACATTTGATTACTGTTGAACTGGTTTCATTCAGCTGTTTTTTAAAATTAATTTCAGACATAAATGCAAAGCAATGAGGACGTTTCTCTAGTTAAACGGTTGATTATATGTGTAAGCATTTTTTATGGTTTTAAGTATTGCTTTAACTAACTAACTTTGAGACACGGAAGTTTAATAAACTCATATCAGTAACCTCTGCTCCCAGGATGTGCTGTATTGTTTGAGACTAAGCATTTATGATACTCTGTCTCACAAACTGAAATAAATTCCCTGACATCTCAAAGTTGCGACCAGAAGTGAAACAAGTCTGAGTTGGTGATAAAAATCAATTTGCATGTTTTACTCTTTCTTAATACTTCCATGCATGAACTACTGTGCGTAGATCTGGGAAAATTCTCATTAAACCAACACAAAACCTGTCTACGTGCTTCAGAAGCTGTAAGAATTATAAATGCATCAGATTATTTTCATCCACCTAATGAAGTATTTCTTACACTGCCTACAATTTAATGATTTTGTCAAGAAAGAAAAAGTTTGTTTAAAAAAATAAAAGATCAGAACACGTATTAAAAACAATCTTTTTGTTAGAAGATTCATGTGTGGAATAATTGTTGTGAAAAGGTGAAACTATGTTTTTCACTCTTTAAATAAAAAAAATTTAGAAATCATTTGCTGCACAAATACAAGGTTTTATTATGATGTCATTTATGGGTTTGTTTACAGACTCAGAATTCATTTGAGATATTCTTTATAAAAATATTTAGGAAAGATGCTGCTGTTTTTGTCATTTGATTTTGCTGTATGTATATAAAAGTGAAGGTATAAAAAGCTTATTATGCTTTTACCCACACTTTTTTTTTCATTCTATACCCTCTGTGTTTGCCATTGACAGGAATTCAAAGATTGTTTATTTTTTATTTTCCACATTAATTTTGTCTTGTTTTCAGTGTTAAGTGTGTTTTTGACTTGCGAATGGAAAGGTTAAAGATGACTGAAATAATCAAATAAAAATAATAATGGAGTTTTCCTTGAGCACGTTTGTTTCTGCAGGGATCAGAAGGTTAAAGCTCTTGCTACAGACTAGTTCCCACTATTAAAATCTGAAAAGTGAAGTGATTCAGTGACTCGGCAGTTGGCAACTTGATGTGTCAGTCAGGCGCTGAGAATGCTTACACACGTTTTGCACAAGAAGTTAAACAACAAAACTGCCCTGTCATGATTTGCTAATGTCACATGTGAAACATTGTAGTCATGCTTTGCTCAGATCTTATGTGATGTAATTTAAGACTTCTCAAAAAAGTGTTTAGAACAAAATGGTAAAATCTAGGCAGAAAAATGTCACTTAATCTGTGGACGTAGGGTTCAGTAAGTTAGTAAAAGAATCAATAATAGCTTCTTATGGTAATTAACGGCCAAGCAATCATTGCCTGTCGTCTTTTTAATATGAAAGTTTTAAACTAAGATCATCTTATGTTGAGAAATCAGAGGAGTAGCCAATAAGATCAAATCAGTCTCACATGATCGGTGTCAGAATGTGCTCTGAATGACTCTGATACTACCATGTCAAATTTGAGCTCTTCATCTTCAAAAATGACATTGTCTGCTCATTCTGATTCACTGTCGTGGCTATCTCGATTCTAAATTCCATCTGAATTGAAACGTCCAACTTTTTGCAAAACTCATTAAAATTCTTCCAGTGGTTCATGAGATATTTTGGTAATAGACCCAAGCACAAACACCATCTGGGACCTCTTGTTTCTAAAACTGGTTGTGTCTCCTCCCTCAGGTGTGTTGGCCCTGTGGAACCTGATCACTCACATCATGTACCTGCAGGACATCTGGAGGACCTGGCTGAAAGGTCTCAGGATCTTCTTCATCACGGGGCTTTTCTTCTCTCTGCTGGCAGTCGTGGCCTTCATCACGTTCCTGACCATCGCCATTAAAAACAAGGAGTGTAAGCTGGTTCACATCACTTTTTCATAGTTCTCTCTCCTGGCTGCGTACCTGCCTCAGCTCGCAACATGTATGAGTGGACTGCAGGAAATGAGTGTCTCTATAGGGATTCAAATGTGGCATCAGAAACAACATGAGCTAATCCAGGAAATAAGTCCTTTGATTCTGACATTTTTAGTGATGTTAGCAGAGTTCACGCCGCTGTCATTAGCGTCATAAATTCAGTTTTTATTCATTATCACCTACTGTGTCTGAAAGTTTGAGGTTGTTTTTTTTGCAGTAAAAATATCTCCTGAACCAGGGGATGGATTTTAATGAAACTCAAAAGCTTCATTACTAACTTTAGGAGTCAGACATATTTTTTTTTGTGTGTGTGTGTGTGTGTGTGTGTGTGTGGGGGGGGGGGCGCGTTAATTTTCCAGGTAGCTCACCTGCAGACCGAGCTCCAGGGAGGAGCTATGTACAAATAGGTGGTGCTTTGTACCAGCAAACGTTTAGGCAGCTCCACATGGCTACCACAGGAGATTCAAGGACTTCTGATTGTTGTTAAATAATCCCAGGCATTGACCTAATCTGTCGCCTGTTACAGCTGCATGCATGAAACCATTAGGTACCAAAGTAGATGCCATTGTTCTACAAATAAATGTAATTTGGTTATTTCTTGTAGTCTTTCTGTAGAAGTGGTTTTACTTCAAAGTTCCTAATGTCTGTGTCTCTGCTCCAGCTCTGACCCCGCAGAGTTTCTACCTGTCCAGCGTGTGGAGCTTCATGAGCTTGAAGTGGTCCTACCTGCTCACTCACTCAGCTAATCGCTACCGCAAAGAGTTTGCTGACATCAGCATTCTGGGTGACTTTTGAACGCACTTTATAACGACCACACCTTCCTCTGACTGGGCTGAGCGTTGGTGAAACTGGTGTGGGAAGAACCCAAGGAGAGCTGAAGATGTCTCACCTTGGTAACACCTGAGCCTGCTCAATCAGATCCTCTGCACCTCCTCTGGTCCTTAATATGAACAGTTTGTTTCTGGTCCTCTTTATGAGTTTTAGTTTTCTTCTTTTGCATCATTCAGTTATTTTACTGCCCAAAAGATCTCATAACAAATTACAACATGATGATTTTTCTCTTTCTGACTCAGGGGTGGTTTTAGGGTCAGGGCCTGAGGGGCTCTGGCCCCACTAAAATCCAATTGACCCCTGACTTGCCCCTGACCTGTTACTGATCGCTTCACTCTTTACAGATGAGTGACGTTACAAACCATGAGGATGCAGTGGGAGGGGACCCACTCAGATTTTGGTAATCCTTTAGTTTCACGACAAGCTTTAAATTTAATTTCAGGTGGTGCTTTTGTATTTTTATTTATAATTGTGGCCCCATCATGACCCCTGACTTATCATTCAGCACATGCTTAAGTTGCAGTACCATAACTCCACCTTTAGAGGTCACTGTTCATCCAGTAATAATTGGCCATATTATTGTATGTTTGAGACACACGTGTTGCACTTCTTGTATGTTGCACTCCCTGTGATCAACCAAGGAAACCTGCAGTAAAGACAGTTCTTTAAGTTTAATTCACATCCCTTCTCTGTTCACACACAGGAGCTCACCCGGCTTTTATATAAGCCCCCAAAAATCCCCACAGGTCCCCGTTCTCTGTATTCCTAAAATAAGAGTGGGGAGTTTTAATTTAAAAAATATAAAATGGTTTTTGTAGCAATTTTTTTTGTGTGACAAAAACAGCTCAAATAGGTGCTGAGTTAGTGAAACCACTAGTATACATGCTGAAGTATTTGTTATTTCTGTTGTTTTTGTACACATCCTGTTTCTGTCTGATTAGTTAATTTCTTGTCTTTAAAGATTTGTTTGTAGAAATTTGTCTCTGTGCATAAATGAATGGCTTCAGCTTCATGCATCACTCGACTGATTGTAGTGGTGTTTGAACCCGTGTGACTCAGAATATTGTTAATAAAAATATTTTTTTACATCTTCTGGATCTTGTGCTTTGGAATGAAGCAGAATATGCACATGGGCAATAACTCTTCCTCTTTTTAAAGTGTTCGATAGCACTTTCTGTTCCTCTGGAACATTTTTCATTTCAGTTTTTGGAAAAATGACTCTCCGCAGGAAAACACTTTTGAGGACATGTTATGAACAGATTCTTTCCCCCAAGTTCAGGAGCTTTCAGAGGTGGATTTGCTTCATGAAGGAAAAAAAAAACAGCCCTCAGTATTGAAGCGGCAGCAGTAAATGAAGGCCAACCTGCACTTTGAAGTGGAGCAATTATTCCATCCATTTACATTTTATTCTGTCCCTTAAAGAAAAGATGGGGGGGTGTTATTTTAAATTTTTTTTCTTTGCTGCCTGATTTTGTTAAAGCCGCTGCCTGATTGAAAGACTTTGAAGTTTATGTAAAAAATATGTGAGTGAATTATTAAATCTTCGCCAACCTCATTTGTTTATTGGGAAATAGTCTATAAAAATGCCTCGAGTTGAACTTAGTAAACTGATCAATGAAACCAATTTGTGAAAGGCCACTAATTCACGTTTTATTTTTTGCATACTAGAGCTTTTTTTCTAGTTTTTATAACTTAATGTTATTTTATTGGTTCATTGTGAGCCCAGAGTCTTGTTGCACCCAGGTAATTGGGAAGTTGTGGTTAAATCACCATAGCAACCTTTTTTTTTTTTTTTTAAATCTAGCTGTTATAAACGTCATTATAAGACCCTGAAAAACAGTCTGCCTTACTTTCCTCTGAACAGGCTTTGTAGCCAAATGTGTCCTATTAAGTTTATACACCAGCCTGTAAAACATGTGTGTGTGTGCTTTTGTGTGTGTTTGTATGAAACGAGAGGGAGGGGTCTTAACTTTATTTAATTACAGGACCCCTTTCTACCCAAATCAAGGGAGGAAGTCGTCCTGACTGGCAGTCTGGCTGAGTGTGGTGAGACTGGAAACAATAGTTTACACATTCAAAAAGCCCCAAAATATCCCAAACATCCGGCACAACTTGATGCTACAGAGGAACACATGAATCAAAATCTAGAGAAAACAGAGAACTGGGAAAAGAGATTTTACAGAAATGGTCGGATTTAAAGATTCATAAATCAAACGTTTTTATATATGTGCTGCCTTGTCTGCTGTGAAATGTGTGTACATCCCAACAAATTGTCGATTTACAGCAAACTTCACTGCCGTTTCTTAATTTTTACAAGTATGAGCATTTCTGTGTGTTGATCCGGAGTTTAACAGCGGCTCATAAAATCCAAATAAATGTTCATAACTAAATATAAAACAGTGCTGACAGCAAAATGTGCACTTGGGAGGGGGGGAACCTTTACTCAAGAACTGCTTTTGCATTGAACACTTATCTGAAGTCTTAAAGATCCCAAGTTGTGATGTAGTGTTACAGTTAAATTATAAAAAAATATTCAATAACATACTACTGACAAGTTTTACTGCATTACTACTAACTTTCTGTTGGTGCCTTTATTGCTTCTTTCTTAAAATGTCCATATTTTTCTTTCATCAGTTGACTTTCATCGTGATGCAGCAGCTCTAGTTGACAGATGTGATGAAAATGCATTACAAAAATGAGAAACATTTAATAAAGAAACAGTTGCTCCTTGAATGGCTCCAATTTGGAGAAATTACCTTTAATTCACATTGAACTGATGAGCTAATGGCTAGTCATAGCAGGACCAGGTCCAAAGGAGATTACTGCTGTTATGAAACAATTTTAATCTAAAAAAATTCATAGTGGTTCATGAAAATATCCTTTAGAACATCTTCATATTGTCATCTGTTTACTTTTACACTATAATTCTGTCAGAAAGATCATGAATACTGTTAGACTGAAAATAATTTACCCCTGTCAATTTTTTTTAAAGATGACAACAATCTGCTGTAGTATTGCTCCTATTAGCTGTTAGCTCATCAGTCCATCTGAACCATCAACATAACAAAAACTAGACACAAGAACAAAATACAGATGTTGAAGCAAAAGCAGCATAAGCGCCCCCTGTAGGCTGGTTCTGGTATACCGTAGGTTAAAGTCAATGTGAACAGAATAAACCTGATTAATTTTTTAAAAAAGTTGACTTCTAATAATTCAAATAGTTCTAATATTTACTTTTAGTTATTATATTGTAATAAGTTTTTTGAAGGTTTAAAACTCCTGTCATTGTGTACGGAAGTAGGCGGGACCATCAGCTTCACATTCTGAGTGCACAGACTCTGACTAAAAATCTTAAATGGACCTGATTAAAAATCCAAAGTTTGATTTTTGCTTAAGCTATCTAAATCCAAAATAAAATATTTGGTCAATGTTTTAATATGTAGCAATACCAGAAATGATAAAAGTCGCCAAAGAAGAGTTTATAGTGGCTGGAAGACTGCTTCAAAACTAAAAGTTCGTAAACCATTCCTAAAGATACTGGCAATGGCTGCACTCGAACCTTATTCTGCATAACTTGGGATATAAAAGTGATTTTGTTCACAGTAAGATCATCATCTCTCAATGAGATGCATCGACTCATTCTAAATAATACAAACATATCCATGGTGAGACTTTGGTCAAGTGAAAACCTGATGCTCCAGGAGGTAAGACCATGATTTCTGTTTCCACCAGAAGGACCCAAACAGTGCAGTAACATAATATAAAGCTTGTCTTTTAACCAGTAAAATAATGATAAAAAAGTCACGTTTGTTTAGGTGTGCACTTGTCATTTTTCTATTTTATTTTTAAAACAAAAACTAAAAAAACACCTGAGTGTTCATTTTTTTCTTGTTTTATTTTGAAAAGAACAAACCAGACGTAAATTATTCATCATTTTAACTTGGTGAACTCAAGTTTTTTCGAAATGTTGTCGGCCAATAAGCTATCTACAACGGGTAAGACATTTTTATTTTTACCCACAAGTTACTGGATGCTTTTAGTCTCAATGATAAATTTAGTTTTGTTTTTTTTCTTTTTCTTTAGATGAACATGTTTATTCATAATCTTGCAGAAGCCAGGCTGAACTGTCCCTTTAAGCTTTAAGGAACCAGTTCAGGGTTCTTATTAATGCTTCATGTAATGATGAGAAAATGTTCATTCAGTTTTTATTTATCAGATCAGTCATTTGCATGGTGTGAAAAATCTCCACAATAACTGTACAGTAAAAAGTAAAAAGTCACCCAAAGAAAAGTCTTAAAAGTAACCATATCTGTGGTTAAATAAAAGGACTTTGTTGCTTTGAACGACTGGAAAAAAAAATTGGACAGTGATTCATTCCTTTGCTGGCTTTTCCATTGCAAAATTTTTAACAATGTTATTGATGACACAAAAGTAAAGTATTTGATCTAAAAAAAGAAGCATGAAGAGGAGGAGGAGGAGAAAAAAGCTAAATGCAAAGCAAACATCTTGAATTGTTCGAGAACCAGATGGCCTCTCTGACATTAAGAAGTCGCTTTGGCATTTTAAGAAGGCGGTCACTTGAACGAGTTCAGAAGAACTTCCGCAGAGCGTGGAACAAGGCCCACAGATATTTAAGCAATATTCATAGCGATTTACTGTTTTATTTACAAACTGAAACATATGTTTTGAGCTCCTCCTCAACATATTTCCTCACTAGCTTACTGTAGCAGGATTTTCCCGCATATCGTTTGCCCTGATGTTTTCTGTTTTTCATCTGTCTGTCTTTATCATCTTCATCCATCACTCACCTGTCAGTCAAATCCTATCACCTCCCCCCACACCTGCCTGCTGACAGCCCACTGGATGTCTCAGCTTTAATGTCCATCCAGGTTTTAGTTTTTTCCCCTCCTTTCCTTTTCTCTCTCTCTCTCATTTTTTTGTGTGATGCTTTCAGGGCCTCTGGGACACACTGCGCGCTCGCATCTGAAACATTTTAGAGAGAGAGAGACGCACACACATATTTGCTGTTTTAGAGCACAAAAGGATATGCCATGGCGGAGGCCGTTTGAAGTGGCTTCACGGGGGGAACCAGAACCAGAACGACGGATTTGAGAAACCATACAGAAATGTTAACGCAATGTAACTTTGCTCGGGCCCATCTAATCTAATGGAGGCAGATCCTGATTCAATGTGAAGGCAGGATCTCTTTGAAGCGGGCTCTGCCGATGTTTCTCATGCAAACGGCTCTGTTGGAGAGAAACAGCATTCCTCCCCACCTCTCAGGCAGTGCTTTTTCTTTGGGGGTTCGAAATGTTCTAGAGAAATAAAAAAGGATCCGTGATTGTGTGTAATCTGAGAGATCTTTGGTTGATGGGGGGCTTCCTGGGACATGAAGGGAACAATTAGAGATTGAAGCAGTTGATTGAGGACAGATCTCTTATCTGAAGAAATTTAATCAACTCGACTTGTGTGTTTGTTTGGTTTTCACGTAGGATAGACAGGTGTTTAGTTATAGTTTGTATGCTATGTTCACACTGCAGGTAAATGCAACCCAAATCCGATTTTTTTAGCCCCATGTGACCATATCTGATTTTTTTATGACAGCCTGAACGCGACAAATTTGATTTTTTCAAATCCGACCCAGGCCTTTTCAGTATGTGGTACTGAATCGGATACATAACAGACGTTTTTCAAAGTGACTGCAGTCTAAACGATCATGTCACATTACATCCAACTTTTTCATCAGTGAGGTGGGTTGAAGGATTGATAAAGACATTAACCTCAAGTTTAAATCTGTAGCTCCATGCATTTACAGCTACAAAACGGATTTTCAATTGCTTTGTCTTTTCATTTTTATTTTCCATGTCATGGTTGACTGGTAATCTGCAGAAGCATATGATAGTAACGTCCAACTTTGGTTGTGAACCGTATCGATCCTAAAGTTCCATATTTTACTTCCAGCACTACGTTCCACATATAAAATGCATCACCGGAGCATCCCGGTCAGAGGCAGGTTCAGATATAAACACTGAACTAAACAAGCATATTAGATGATTATTTAATCATCTCTGAATGAACAGTAACTTCAGAATCGACATGCTACTAGTAGCATGTTTAGCTAACTCTGTAAACAAACAGTGAGCTGAATGTGACGTTTCTGCACATGCAGGTCACATTGGTGCAGAGTTCACACTGGAGTCTGATGGAGGTCGCATTTAAAACGTAATGTGAACGTTCACACCAAAAAAAAAAGATTTTTTTTGAAAAATCAGAATTGAGCATTAAGACCTGCAGTGTGAACTTAGCATTTGTTTGAGTGTCCTCAAGGTTTCCTAAATGGTGCAAGGCTGTAACTGTCTTTTGTTGACAAAAAACAAACCTGCCTCTCTCTTTTATGACAGGTCCAACACTGGAATGAGATTTTTAAATCTTGTTTCAGCTGACTCATTTATTAATGTTCATAGTTGTGTCATTTGAACAAGTTGCTTAAAGTGGACATATGATGCAAAATCCACTTTATAAACTGGATGGACAAGTCTTGTATTGTTGAATCTTTTAACTCATTTGTAAAACATTTCTGCACCGCTATATAGTCGTAAACCCCTAATCAAACTAGAATGAACCGGTTTGGAAGCCAGAGGCGGGCAGGATGTGATGCATTGCATTTAAAGAGACAGCCTCAAAACAAATTCATCTGAGACACACCTCAGAAAAGCAGTGAAAAGGGGGTTTGTGGAGTTACAGTAAGGAAGAATTCATACCAAAGCATTACAGTTCCATTTTATTTATATTCCAACTGAATGATTTAAATTTGAAAAAAAGGATTTAAAAGCAGGATATGTCTCCTTTAAAAAGAGAGTTCAGATTTTTTGAAGTGAGGTATCTATGGGGACCAGAAGTCACTTGTTACCCTGTACTTACATACTGAGTGGTAGTTACCTGGTACTGTACATAAACTGGTAATTATCAGGTTAAAATACCAATATCTTACCTGGTGTAGATAGCTCTTTGAACGAGCTCAGTTTGGACAGACCAGTTCAATCTGCAGTTTAATCTACATTTTTCTAAACATCACAAGACCGTCATGTTATTTTCTCATCTTCTTGTCAGCATCCAGAAGTAATTTTTTTACATGACTAGCTCTAAACCTTCATCTAAATCTGATGACTTTCTGAGAAGTTTAGTAATATTTAAAGTGTGTTTGAGCGCTGGACTTTGAAGTAAAAGTTTTTGTTTGTTATAAAGCGTCACCAGAGCTCTTCAGAGTTGCAGATCAGAGCATGGATTGGCAGCAAGTTTTCTGTACAGAAGCATTCTATATATAGAAAATCCAACCAGTATTTTTATAGATATTTGTGCAAAATGCCCTGATACACAGAACCTATACCAATACTAGTATCAATATTGGGACTCTGGTGTCAATAATCTATTGAATGTGTTACAGTTTACATTTCAAGTGAAAAGTTTGTCAGTTTCATGTTTAAGAAATCTATACAAGCTGAAAGAAAATCGTATTTGCTACTTCTATTTATTTTGAAATGTTTCAACAGTATATATCATGCTATGTATAATATTATATATATTATTATTGTTTTTTTTTATTTTGCTTATTTGATTAATCCAGTCAGAGGGGTTGTAGGTTAAAAATTGTGTTTTTAAAGGTAATGTTTTGGTTCTAACTCAGTAAGTACTCTGTATTGGTACATGGTATCAGCGAGTACCCAAACTACTTGTACTCGGTTTGAGAAAAACTAGTATCAGGACACCCCTACCAACATGTATCGTATGTATTTCTTGTGAAGAGCAGATTCATGTGCAGTTGATATGTGTAGCTCCAGTGTCACATTATCACATGCAGAGGGAGGTCAGGAGGCCTGCTGTTTGAACATATGGACATGATCTGATGTAACACTACAGCAACATCAAACACACACGCGTGCACACACACACACACACACACACACACACACACACGATATGGCAAACATTTCAGGTTTTGATATAAATTCTATCTGTTTCTGTAAAAGACAAAAATAAGAAAGCATTTTTTGTCTCATTCCTGTTATCAGCCAGTCACGTACCATAGTTCCTCACCTTCTCCACTGTATCTTGTAACTTTTGTGTGCCTTTGATGTCCCAAAGCCTGACCTGCTGCGCTCCACTGTGAGCTCCGCTGCGACCATTTGTAATGGGCCTCAGACCGACCCGGGCTCACGAACGCTGTAATCAGCACCAGAGCAGGATATTAGCTAAATTACACATGAAAGCAGGGAGATTTAAAGGAAGCTTGAGCGCTAAATATTATGATAAATATTGGTCTCGTATGAGAAGATACGGAACAGCTGAAGAAGAAAAATAAAAGCTTGCAGGAGAGGAAGGAGCTGTGAGTGCAGAGACCACGCTAAGTTTTGAAGTGGCCACAAACATACAGAAGAGCTGTCACCTCAGGAGCTCTGCACAGGATGCTTTGGAGCTTTCTGTCATTTCACACCAGCTTCAGTTTTTAGTGTTTTATTTCACAATATCTGAAAAGAAGAAAGACAAACAGGTGGGTTGTTTTGTACTGAAAATAACTAGCGTTTAGGTGTTGTTAGGTTCAGTCTCAAGTTTCCATTATGTTCAGCTTTGATCAAACAGTTCAAACACAAAGCCATCAATATTGCTGCATGTTAATTAGGGCTGCAACGATACAGAAAATTCACGACTCAGTTTGATACTTTAGTGTCACGGTTTGATATTATTTCAATACAAAAAAGAGAAATTTCTATGCCCTTCTCAACTTGTAATTTATTGAAATTTATCATGAACATTTGTCTAATCTCAAAAGTACAGTTTTTAAATTAAATGTTGCTGAAACACCAAGTTTTCAGTGGATCTGCGTACGACAATGCAGCCTAGTTGGAGTAGTCGAACGCAGATCTACTGAGTCTTCAACACAGCGCATCTTCAGAAGACAAGTTGATAAAATAAATATTAAAAATCTGTATTGTTCGATGCAAATGTATGGAGCCAAAAACACTGTATTGAACAGTTTGATAAAGATACATGTATTGTTGCACCCCTAAGGTTAATGTTTGTAACAACTCAAAATCTCTAGACATCAAATGTCTTTAATCAAAACATCCTCAACTAAAGACAAACTGTGTCTCTTTTAATACCACAATATATGGTATTCAAGCATGCAGTGTGTTCATGTTACATCCTCTCTGTGCAGAATGTTCTGATCCAAAACATTTGCTTTACATGAGTCGGGTTGAGTTCTATGTGTGAGGCAGGATACCGCAGTAAAACAATCTTTATTTATGATTATTTAGTACAAAAACTACTTTTTTTATTGTAAAATGAATTAATTTGTTTCAATAAAAGTTGCAAAATTTTTAACAAAAGTCCATTTTTAGAGGCAGGAGGGACTGTTTGGTGTCAGGAAAGACATTTGTCTGGTTTTGTAAAATCTTGGTGAAAAAAATCTAAAAGATGCCGGTTTGATTCCCTTGAAGATTTATGCCACAGACATTTTTTAAGAAGTGGTTGTAACATTTTTTATCTTGATCAAAACTGAACCAGGGTTGACTTTTTATTACAGAATCTAAAACTGTGTGTTACGGTAATAAATGTAGCCTAACATGCAATTTGACCTGTTTCTTGCAAGAAAATATAGGACACCAAGAACACCCAAGTTATTTTCTTGTATTAATTCATTGTGAATAACATCATTGTTTAACAACAAAGATAAATGATTAATAATAAGTGATTATCAGTTAAACTAAAATAAAAGGCGTGATCCACGGTCTGACGACTGGTTTTAGACCAGGAAGCCTGCAGACACTTGTATCAGTGAGGTGGCAGAATGACCTCAGCTCTAAATGTGGTAAAAACATGTCTTCAGATCTTTTCTATGACGGCTTCCACAGAAAGTCTGGTTGTTATGAATGCATCTTACAGAAGGAATTTATTAATTTATGGGTCAATCAGACAAAAACATTGTTCGAAGTCAGACTGATGCCGTTCTAGCCCACACACGCAACACAAGCGGCGAACTGAGATCATCAACTGGTGGTCCACGGGTTGTATCTGGCCAGTGAGCTCTGTCCATTTGGTCCACAAAGCATAATCAGATTACTCTAAACTAACTCAGACGTGTGTTCATGTTATTAGCAGCAAGTGCTCTGGCTCTTTAGCTCAGTAGGATGGGAAAAAAAGATGAAAACATCCATTAATAGACCAAGTGTCTCTGCTTTGTTTAATTGTTGGACACTGGAGCCAGCTGGGCTCAGTTTATAAAAGCTGCCATGTTGTATTTTTGGAATAAGAATCTGGGCAATAAAGATGTGGGGCTTTAAGTCCCGCCTACTCCTCCATTCACTATCATGGCATTACATGAACAACTGGTTATTTTTGAAGTGATTTTTTTTTTTTGGTCAAATATAGCAGTTATCAACATTTAGTTTCTTATCATCCACAGAGCTCAGAGAAAAGGACAAGAGTCTTCATCTTCTTTTGGTTACCTTCAGACATTTTTCAGTTTAAGTCAAAAGTCCCACTTTGTTGTTTTTCTCTCATGTATTTGAGTGATTGACAGATGAAGTCGCAACCAAAATGTCTCTATAGGAACAAAAATGTGGAACACTGTCCTACACCCTAGAGGGGGAAAAAAAACCAACCCAGCATGGATGCTGTCAAATTCTAGGAGCAGAAATATAAATAAATAAAACAGACGAGTCATAATTACCAGAAAGATGGCTAATCAAAGGCCGGCCCCCGCACTGTCTGATTACAAAGATTCTGGCCCCTTGAGCAAATTTTAGTGAATGACCCCTGGCCTACAAACAAACACACACACACCCACACAGTCTAGTACAGCTATCTTTATGGGGACCTTGCATTGACTTCTATTATTTTTTACAGCCTAACCCTGACCACCAACCCTAAGGCTAACCTCACAGGTACCTATCAGACCCTAAAACTAACTCAATTCACACCTTAGTCCTAAACTTAACCCCCATACCACCAACAGCTTTTCTCCTTATGGGGACTAGACTCAGGTCCCCATAAGTACTAGTCAGGTCCCCATAGGTAACACACATACACACACACACACGCACACACACACAGCTTTGTGAAGATGTTTCATCCACTTTGTTTTGCTGGGGGAGTCACTGCTTCTTCGTTTTCTTCACTTTTATTCTCCAAGCAGCATCTCTTCCTAACTCAGTTTTTATTTCTGCACCCCTTATCAAAGCTTCCCTCTCCCACCCGCCACACACCTTCACCTCCCCCTGCTTCTATACCTAAACCCTCCTAAGTGGATACCCCACAGGAAGGGTTTCACCAAATGAGGAAATAGGTCCCGGATGTCTTTCTCTGTGTCCCCCATACGCTCCTCCTGAGATGGGCTGCATGGAGAATGGGTATGTAGGGGTGTTGGAGGAGAAGGTGGGGTGCATATACTGCTGCGTGTTAAAACATCAATAACAACAGCCCAGGAGGGTGAAGGTGAGGAGGAGCGTAATGATCGGTTCCTTCTGTGGGGCGCAGTGTGGATTTCCAAACACGCCACCTACGATTGGTCACACCGCCGCGCTCCCGCCGCCAGAGTTCGTCATCCAAAACCTTTTTGTTGTGTGATGAAGATTTGACCTGAATGCATTACAAATTTTTTAAGAAACAAACCCCCACCCCACCCCACCCCACCCCCAACAACCCCCGCTCCATCCTGAACTTCAAAGCTTCAACGTGGCTCCTCTTCAGTTTTAAACCATCTGGTGCAGAGACACACCAAAAAAAAAGAAGACAATGCATCTGCTTTTAAAATAGTTTTTTAGATCCAAGTTTTCCTGTGTGCAAGTTTATACTAAAATATGCCTGCTCTACATTTGCTCCAGAAAGGGTTAATGATGACCCCTGAGCAAACAGAACCGAGATGAGAGCGGGGCCTAAGCGTTTAGTGAAACATTATGTCAAGACTCTGACAAGGAAATGAAATGTGTAACATCAATCAGCCTATGAGGATCAAGATCAAACGAGCCTCCACACTCCTGCATCTGGTTCTGTTTGGACAGCCTCACGTTTTTTTTTCTCCCGCCCCACCCGTTCTACTTTCTTCTTCTTTTCCTTTCTCTTATTCTTCTAGTCCGGTTGGTCTTCTTTTTAGCTCATTGTTTCCATCATGATGGCATGACGAGGCCACATCTTCACTGAAGACGAGAAACAGTTTAACATCAGCAACAGGTGACTTCCTGTCCTCCCTTGAATCTCCAATCTGATCCCCACCCCTCCCAGAGCGAACTTTAGGCTAATCAAACTTCTCTTTCTTTGATGGTGGTCACTTTTTTTTCTTTTTAAAGTTAATTGATCCAATTGGGAGTTTTAGGTTCTGAGAGTTGCTCCATGACTGAAATGTAAACCAGTGCAATCAGGAGGTTCATAAAAAAACAAAAACTTAAGAGCCCACTCTCCGCTGCGGAAATCACACCCAAATTCTTGGTTAGAATTTGTCAGGCAACATTTAGAGACATGAAACTTAGTTACACGAATCAATTCTTTTTTTTTCTTTTTCTTTTGTTTAAGGTCATTTCTTGATGTTTTTCTCCTGATCCACACTGACTTTAAGCCAACTTTATTCTTCCTCAGATTTATGCACTTAACAAAAAGGCTTCCCTTCCATGTGCTGTCATCAAAAAAGTCCAACATTTGTACAGAAAGTAGTGGAAAACTCCCCACAACATGTCCTCCAGTTATCTGCAGATGAGTCAGCCAGTTGTGACGCATGTAGGTATAAATGGTTACTGATGGGAAACTGAAAAACGGGACGCGGTGGTGGATTTACGCAAGATTTAGTAATTGGTTAAAATTGTAGGTTGCACAAACAAAAACATGTCGTCATTTTTTTAAATGTATTTTTTTGTCTCAGCAGGGCTTACCTTCTGTGAGGTGGTAGCTGCAGATGGGCTGCTGGAAGGTGGAACATGTGTCGGCTTTGCCTTTAGGCTACGGACGGTACAATTAGGAGCTCTCTCTCTCACCTTTGCCGGCTGGGGTGTGTGGGTCGCTGGGGTCAGGGGTCATTTAGGGTCCTGCCTGAGCTCTCTCCCCATCCCACGCTGAGGAGCCAGACAGCAAACGTCAGGAGTGATTACGGAGACGTTTAAGCAAAAAGAACTATTCAAAAACAAAGGAAATTTAGATTTTTTTTATTTATTTATTTTTTTTTACTTATTTGACAACTTTATATCATTAATATATATTTTACATCATAAAGTGGATTGTTTTTCTCTAAAAAGTTACGCTTTTTAGGATGCAAATACGATCCAGATACATCGTTAGAAAGCTGAAGGTTTTTGTCTCTATAATTATCGCCATAAAACTCGATGTAATAAGTATTAAGGACTGAAGCATACATGTGGTGACGGTCAAACATGTGAGGTTTGTGTGCACACAAGGATGCAGGCGGACTGAGGGTCCAGCCCAAATCTGGAACCCATAAACCTCAGACATCTCTGCAGCATTAAATGCAGCTCTCCTCATTGGCTGAGAGGGCCACTTACCCCCTTCCTCCACCACCCTCCCCAGTTTAACGTATACTTCCCGCTTTCCTGGCTTCTTCCAAGCTAAACCCCACCCTCTGAGAGTCCGCGGAGCCAATGAGAGGAGCCCGCAGGCCTCGACTTGGCGTTTGGCTTATAAAAGAGGCGGAGGTAGACCTGCTTGTCAGTCGGTTTGTTGTTGTTCCGTCTGGTAGAAAGAAGAACGGATTGTGCAAGTGTGCGATTTAAAAACCAGGAAACGAGACAGAGAGAGGTTGAATCTGATGGAGCTTCAGCAGCCGTAACTTTGTCTGACGGGTTAGGAGGAGATTTTTTTGCCAAACTGAGGTCCGTTGAGGGTGAGAACAGAGCCATCCCAAACCTTCTCTGAGCAGTGGAGAGGTCATCCCTGGACACTGCAATGAGAGAAGAGGTGTCCTGCACCAACTCCCCTGAAGGAGGGCTGGGGGCCAGTGAGGAGGAGCTGGAGAGAGCGTCCAAAAAGAACCTCCAAGCGGGAAATCGAAAACGCTCGCCTTATCCAAAGAAGGACGGCCTGAGTCAGACGGAGGAGAGCAGCACCGGCAGCCTGCTGCCGACCGGGCCGAAGAGAATCAAGAAAAGTCCCTCTACCATCGTGACGTTGGCTCCCTCATCCCTGGGGCCCAGGCCGGAGGCTCCCTTCGAGGAGCTCCACTCTCAGCGCGTCATCGCCAACGTCCGGGAGCGTCAGCGCACTCAGTCTCTGAACGACGCCTTCGCCTCGCTACGCAAAATCATCCCCACACTACCCTCCGACAAGCTGAGCAAGATCCAGATCCTGAAGCTGGCCTCGCGCTACATCGACTTCTTGTACCAGGTGCTGCAGAGCGACGAGATGGACGCCAAGCTGGCCAGCTGCAACTACCTGGCCCACGAGAGACTCAGCTACGCCTTCTCCGTCTGGAGGATGGAGGGGGCCTGGGCCATGTCCGCCAGCCACTAGGACCCCAACAAACCTCTGTCACACACCCTCCTGTGTCCACACCTCCATCCTCTCAACCTCTGTCTGTGTTTGAACCCACTTCCTGACCTCTGACCCCCAATGTTGTCCCTCATTGGTCTGATCACAACCTTTTCATCTAAAACCTTTGCTTCTAAACCTGCAGAACCCTCTGTGCTGCATGACGGCTCACTGCTTTTTTATATTTTTACAGCTGCATTTAAGTCTTTGCTAACCTCCACACCTGCCCCCCCCCCACATACACACACACACACAAACACATACACACACTGTTTCCACTTCTCTTCCTTGACTGTCCCAAAGTTTTGTCCAGAGCAGCAAGTCACTTCAATGCAGCTCCCCAGGTAAGGCCAAAACACACACACACACACACACACACACATAAATGTTTGTTTTTTATTTCTTTTAAACTGTCCCAAGAACGCTCCTGTTCATTATTTAAAATTAACCATCCCACCAAATCCTAAAAACAAATAACACACACGCACAGATTCACAAAAAAAGAAGAAAAAGTGGAATAAAACTTCGATCAAATCATGCAAGGCAAACATCTGTTTACGTGTTTTTATTTTCATGTGTTCAAAAAATTTAAATGCAGTGCAGATAAATGTAAATTTAGTCCTAAAATTTCTCCAATTATTGAACGTAAAAACATTTAATTTTATGTTCAGTTTAAAACTATTTTGTAATCCTATAAACCCAAATGTTTACTGCAAAATGACAAGAAAATGTTTTTAAATATAATTATTTTAGTATTATAACCAATAATGTGTATTTTGTTGGTAATTGTTTTTAAAATTGGTTATAATTTGTTGCACAGATAAATTCAACTACTTTGTAAATTAAGGCACGTGAAAAAATTTAAAATAAAGAGTTAGCATTAGCATTCAATAAAATGTGGAAAACAACAAAATCATGAAGTCTTAAATGTTTGTGAGACAAAATTATTTTTTCTTTTAAAACAAGCAAAAATGAACAAACGTTCTTAACTTTTTTCTCCTGAATTTCGTTTCTGACAGCACATGTTTACATCGACACAGAACTTTTTGAAACAATCAAAAACTTATTTTATAAAAGTGTGTTCTTTCAGACTCAGCCATCATTACGGTAAATAATCTGAGAATTAATATTGCATCATCAACACTCAAAGAGCTTCTTGGTTTTGTGTCTCTGAACTGAAACGAACTTTTATCTGCGTGGTAATCTGACCCTCGGAGCTCCAGTGTTTGACAGATCTCTGATGAATTTAAGACAAATGCTTTCCTCCGCTCCGGGTCTGTTTTTCTTTTGCAGCCACTTTAACAGACACCAGATTCCTGTACAGGTACAGCATGAAAGGGAGAGTGAGAAGGAAAAAAAAAAGGAAAAAAGAAAGAAGTGGAGGCAACATCTCCCCCCGCAGCCTTGCCCTCTTTTCTTGAGGATCCTGTATCGTGCAATCAGGCCTCGCCGGGGCCCAGACAAGCAGGAACCTTTAGATTGGAAACAGTTGTGGTGTATTAGGAAGGTGTGTGCACCGGGGGTTAGGGTCAGCCGCCTGTGTACGTCAGTGCATGTGCATGCTGTGTGTTTGGAGCTTTAATTAGCTGTGCAGCAGCGAGCGCAGCCATGTGATCAAACGGATAAACAGGAATAAACTCACGCAGATTTTTATCGCTCTCTCTCATCTCCTGGCTGCAGCTTTTTAAGATTAGTCCCAAAAAGCAACTAGGAATTCCCACGAATATAAAAAAATGTATAACTTTAAAGCATTTTAAAAATATATATAAATACATAAATAATAATAATAAATAAAAAAAGAAGAAGAAGAAACATGTTTGGTTGTAGAAGTGACGAGGAGCAGAGACCTGTCCTGCTGTGGGACGGTTCAAGGTAAACAAATTTCAAACCCTGGTGCATGCTCGAGCAGACGAATCAGAGAATCACATGAACACAACACTGTCCAGACACACACACTCACACACACACACACACACACACACACACACACACACACACACACACACATGCAGCTGCCGCCCATGTGCACTCTGCAGGTGTTCCACTATGAACTAACGTTAAACCTCCAGTGGCCTCGACAATCACTACGTCTAGATTCGGTCAGTGGCGGTGTGGATGGAGAGCCAAAGCCTCCTGCACGTAGAAAAAAGCGTGTCCTTGAACGCATCACCAGTTTGCTTGCTCTGCCTGTTATCAGCCAGGAAACCTAACCAGAACCTCCGATTTCAGGAAACAGACACGTCGGGAGACTTCAAAAGCAAACATGTGATGACTGAAAACACTGTGCAGATCAGTGAGAACATAAAAACTAAAACAATCATTCAAATCATTTTTGGATGTTCTTAAAGCTGAAAAGTGATAGATATTAGTTTAAGCCAGGGGTCTGCAACCTGTGGCTCTGGGGCCACATGTGGCTCTTTGGTTCCTCAGCAGCGGCTCTTTGAAGCTTTGACTAAAACTAATATGAGATTCAATTTTGGGGGTTTTATAGTCACATGAATGAAAGAGAGATGGAAAATTCTAGTTTTAGCAGTTTTTACATTAATTTGTTTATGTGAACAATAATACAAAGAGTGAAACATGTTGATTAGATCATGCTAGTAGCCTGTGGGCCACTTCAATTATCCAACCTCCTTAAAGAGATCTTTCTCTCAGATCCATTAGGGTTACCTTTAAGACCTTTAAGACTGGATAATAATAAGAATTAGAAAAAATATGCCTGCATAGTTTATTTGTATTTTTTGTATTTGTATTTATATTTTTAAAGTGTAAAAAGAATAAACACAAACATTTGCTGTATATGTTTAGTTTTATAATGTCACACCCACTGGCCCGAAATGCCCCACTTCAACAAACTCAACGTGGCCCATGGACCACCAGTTGATAATCACAATTTTAGCACGTTTTGCGACTGTGGACACATTTTATTAGTGAGCCGAGCAGCAGAAATGGCTCTCGACATGAATCTTTAGTTTGATTCAGACAAAATGCTGTTAAGTCGTATTGTTTTTGATTGCAGCAAGTTAAAAAGTGATATTTTATCAAATTCTTGCTATTTAATTTGTATAAAATATCCTGTAAATCTTTAATAGTCTCAAATATTTCCTTAAGAATCACACAGGCATCAAACCGTAAGCGTCTCCTCGTAAAGTTTGACATTTTTTAACGTGCTTGGTGTAAAGACATGTGGAAGTCTGGCTCTGCGTGAGACTTCCAGATTGAGAGGATTGTTCTGCTGCAGTTGGAGAAAACAATCCTCTTTCTATTGTTTACACTATAATCACAAATCTCCCAGTGGCTCCTTCCTCTGCTCAAACTCCTGGCTCTGCTGTGTGTGTGTGTTGTGCTTTGACTTGACCAGCTGTTGGACACACTTCTGTACACATTAAATCTCTGGCCTTCACTCCCGGCTGATCTGGGACCAGATGTAAAGGGCCCACCGCGGCTCATCGGCGTTTTTGAAAAGCCTCAAGCAGAAGTTGTGGTTTCTGATAGTCGTTTTTATTTTTAGAAATCGAAGCTCTGAGCTGAACACAGGTGGGAGGATTGTGTGTGTGTATTTGATCGCTGTGCGTACTCACGTGCGTGTTGTGTCCAGACAGCTGCAGGGACAGAGGAAGGATTTGACACGTAGGCAACAGAAAGCCACATGACTTCAGCCTGAAATGTAAACGGATCTGTCAAACAAACCTACACACCTTCGACTCACAAGCACAGAACGAGTTCACATAAACCTTTTAATCATTTGAATAATAATCAAAAGAAATACCTCCCCTCTCAGATGTTTGTGCTTTCTGGACTTTTTTGTGTCTCTGCGTGTGTTTCTGGAGGCATGGAAAGACGCTCTGTAATTAGAGAGAGCTGCAGATTAAATGTTTGCTCGTTAAAAACAAAGAGAGCTGCAGGAATTTTTCCACATTTGTTTGTTTGGACACACATTTTACAACCAAAGAACTGTGAAAGTTTGCTCTGACTTGTGTTGTTTTGAGTCTTTTAAAGTGTAATATCGACTCATCTTCGTGTCTTCTCTCTCTTTCTCCTCGCAGATAAATCATCAGCGGGAAATTCTTCAAAGAAACTGGCTACTGCTTCTCCAGATTTTTTATTTTTTCCCACCTTCACGGGGCCTCCTTTTTATTTTTCCCCTTCTTTATCTCCGGACGTGTGCTTGACTCCTGATGTGTCCGAGTGTCTCTGAGACCCAGACTCTGCTGAAAAGACTGAACGATGAGAAATAAATAAATTTTAAAAAATGAACAAGCAAACAGCTGGCCTGCGGTGACAATGAAACAACAAATGGCTGCTGGTGCGAGTGCCTTCGATAACGCCGTGATCAGCCACCCGCCTCTTCTGGTTGGATGGCTCCTAGCCTGACAGACATTAGGATGACTAATGATGATGGCACAGCGATGGTTAGAGGGCGGTCACAGCCAATTTATGTTTACAGCTAAAATACTAATAAGCTAATCGCTCTGGCTCTTAAAAAGAGGAGGAAGAGCTGAAAAAAAAAGTCTGATGCAGATCTGCTTTTCTGTACTGCAGTAAACCCAACAGCTTTCTGTTTTTTTTTTTAAAGCATTTATGTACATTTGGTGTACGCACACTGCTTATGCTTGTTTTATTACAAAAAACCCACTGATCGCAGCTGTTTATTTACATATCAGCCCGTCTGTTGTGAGCAAGTAGCTGCAGAAAGTCGTACTTTAAGTGGCGACTTTAAAATGTCTTTGTAATAATTAAAAAAAAACAAACCCGCAGAAGGTTTCTTAGAAAATGTGCCAATGTGTTGATGAGGTGATTACAGGCAGAGTAGAGCAGAATGTTTTGTAACTGTGTGAGAAATAGCTTTTTGATTATGTCTCTTCTTTAGTGTTTTTTCCTCCCCATTTGCTTTAATCATTTGTCTTTTGTCAACAATAAAATTTTACCTAACATTGTAAATAATGAAAAGATTTATTCGTTTGGTTTTTGGCACAAAAACGCATCTTTTTGAGGACCTCAAGAGGACAAAACATGATCATAGAAATACAGTAAATCTCTTTCAAATGTATATAATTTATTAAAGATTGTCTTAAAACATAACAGAAAAGTAAAAAGGTAGAAAAAAAGACCAAAAAGTTATTATTTACACTGTACAGGAACAAAGTCAAATGGTCAGTTTTGATAAAAGCAGACTTGGCCTGAAGTTTAAATGGTTTACCATCACACAGGTTGGTCAAAATGATCATTGAACTGATAATTTGGTCTCTAGGCTTCATTTCTGAGATCAGATATATAAAAAATAAACAAGCTGCATTAATTAAGACAAAGGGATGAAACAAAAAAGTTTGGTTTTTGTTATGTAAAATAGTTTAAAGCTACAATAAACTGCAGAAACGTCCGTTGTTCTGCCGCCGTCATGCGAGTTCACATTTTTTTGACTTTAAAAAGTTTTAAACAGCTTCTGAGATGCATCTTCAGAAAGAACAGTAAAGAAAGCAAACATACTGTATTAGCACCATCTTAACTGTGTTAGACACGCATAAGAACACATCAAAGACACGTCAAGGATATGAAAATATAAATACATGTTAAAGTCAAATGATTCTGTTTATGGATCTGTGCTTTTGATGCTTTCTGACTGTTTGGAAAGAGAAAAGAAACATTCACAAAGTCTTTGAGGCCATGCCAGTCCTCGGACAGCCCATTGTTCTCATAAACCCTGGTTGCGGTAACCTGTGTCCAATTGAGTGTGGATATCACTGACTTCAAGTTCAACTACCTCGGTGTTTCTGCTCCATCGTCGCTGCTAAACACCACGGCTCGGTCCGGGGAGCAAAGCCGCCCCTGAAGATGTCAACTAACTGCGTGGTTTGTAAATTAACAATAAAAGACTGTCCTAGGTAAGAATAAAATAGTAAAACATTGAAAAACGCAGCAGGAATGCTCATCCACAAGAAGAAACACTTCACCTCATTATCTGACCCTTAGGGCAGTGCAAGTGCACTTTGTGTGATTGTCATGAATCCAAAATATAAAAACGTGGTCTGCATTGTCACATGATACAATCTTTACTGAGTGGTCACGTTGCACTGAGGCATCATGGGAGGTTTCTGTCCTTTACGACAAGCGTAAAATGTCTCAGTATCATCTCCCGTCACATCGATGCCCCGGTGAGAAGAGGTATTAGCTATTTATCGTGACTAATGCCACCGGTACAAATTACAGTATGCTGACATGTTTAAGATACACTTTGTGAAAGACTGATGTGTCTTCTTCCATCTGTCAGAGGCTGAAATCAATTACTGCAGCTATCTAAACTCTCGCTGCATGTGCTCGTCTGACAGGCCAAGAAAAAAAAGAAGTAAAAAACAAAAAGAGGCTTAAGAAAATACGTGGACATAAAAGCAATATAAAACATATGTATCTCAGACTTCATTGTAGCTTCACTCTGGGTTACTGAAAGATTTTCAGACTGACATTCACAAAAAATGAGCGCCATAAGTCAAACGAATGAATATTCAAAGAGATCAAACAAAGTGTTTGATTGTCGATTCGTTTCTCCTCCATTATTGTCCAGTTGGAGAGCGATACAGTGCAAGAAGATAAATAAAAAGTCTTTTTATTTCTTCATTCATTTTTCGTCACCTGCAGAAAAATGGCAGGAATTATTTTTAATCTGTGGCGCACCTGCCTGCTCCGTCACACCTGTCGTCTGAGTGGTCTTGTGCACAGTCACTTTTATTCATGCTACATCATGTTGCACCCAGTGCTACGAGGAAGTATAGGTTCTTCATTTTTTCTGCTTTTGGGTTTTAAAAAATACAATAAAATCTGGGATCAGTGACTGAAAGCTCCTTCAGGAAGAGACCTCATGAGAATATGAATGTGGTCCATCTGTTCCTCGGTGTGTCTGAACCCGAGTGGTCAGAACGCAGACAGCAGTAATGCAGGAGGTTCTGCTTCCAGTGACGAGCCGAATGCATAGTTTTTGTACGTGTCTCTGTGTTCGTGTGTGCTGGCACCGAGTTAAGGCTCAGGGGATCAGACGTTTTCCTCACATCGAATCTTTTTTCTCCGATATTATTTCAGGCTGTTTCCTAGAAAAACAAAGGAGAAGAATTTATTACATTTAACTTTAATGTAATGATTAAATGTTAAATATAGCTCAAAGTGTTTTTGAAGCAGGGCTCCGTGGAAAGGTTATAAATAATTAATTTCTTACTTACTGAATTTAATTCGGGGAGAATCGATGAGCTAATGGCTAGTCCACGTGTGATTAAAACTAAAGTGGACTGTTGTGGTCTTAAAGAGATTTATGCAAACACTTGTATAAAACTTTAACTTTTCATATTATTAGCATTCTAGCAAAAATATTGTAATATTCCTGCAGGACTTGCATCAAGCTGCACAGGAAGTGCTGCAGCTAGCAGCTGCTTTTTGTGCTATAAGTTCAATGTAAATATCCATAAAATAAACAGAACATTTCGTCATTTTTAAGACTATAGATGTTTTACAATGGCAGCAATCCTCTCTGGTCTTGGCCCAGCTCTGACTAGCCATTAGCTCATCAGTTTAGTCATAACTAAATTCCAAACTATTGTTAAAAGAGCTTTGGATGTTAAAAAATCGTAGCTTTTCCATCAAACTCCACTTCAAATATCTATTCTAAGTTTTCCGGACCTTTCTGATGGGAGGGATCCCATGGACAGAGAGGCGATGGCGTTGACTGCCTCGCTGTCCGAATTTCGCCTGAGTCTGTGTCTCTGCGCCTGCAGGTAGGACAGATCCACGGTGGCGGCTGAATCCCTCACGCTCTGCCAGTACTCACCTGTGGGAAGCAGAGGGATGGAGAAACAAGGAGAGCAGGAAGGAAAGAGGAGAGAGAAAGATTAATGGCCTCACTGTTTGTTTCGGTGTTTTCATCCTGAATTGTTCCTTGAGGGGAAGTGCCTAAATTATATTAAAAAAAAAAAAAAAGAACACTACATGGTGTTTGATCCTCTGACTGTAGATATTTGATCTGAATGTAAGCAATGACTGTGGCATAAACAACCTGAGGTCTAAATATCCGTGTTGATACTTTCAGAAATGTAAACTCAGATCCAGTCTGTTCTCTCAGTCTGTAGTTTTGTGTCACACAATAAAGAATAAAAAAATGTTAAAAATCAGCGACTGCAACTGTGTTCATCTATAAGCGAGTGTGTGTTCTGGCTGAGCATGCAACTTCCATACACTTCACCCTGGGCCTGAATTATGGGCTTAACATTCCTGTGGCTACTCAAATATTTTTAATTAATCTAATTTGGTTGGGATAACATTTGTGTGCAATCAGGAGGGGATGTTGTGAAGGTCGTGTGCCAGAGAAATGTTTGAAGATAATTGGAGCCAGGGCGGCTGTGTGCGAGTGTGTGCATGTGTCTGTGTGTGGGACGGCTGGAGTGATGGGAGACAGGGACGTAAAGGAGGAGAGGTGGCCAGGGAGACGTGTGTTAAATGAAGTAAGAAAAACACAAAGACACACTGTTTGGCTAACATTAAAAACAAACTTTAAAAGTAAAACTGAAAACATGACTCAAAAATGAACAATTTTATTAAATCAACGCCTCTTTTTGTAAAGCACTTTGTAAAATAAAAACACACGTTGGTAGTTTTTATGAAAAAAAAAAGATATAAGCTGGTGAATATAAACATGCATCCAGTCAGTAGATTATCAACAAGTTTAATATAAAGCATCTCCAGAAATGTACTGATTGATGGAATTTTGTTTTTCCCACACAAACCAGCTGAGTGAAATTTATTTTCAGCTCATATTTATCATGACAGTTGCCGAATGAGTCTTTTTGAACAACTCAGAGCAGCAAAACCTGTAGAAGGATTTTCTCAGGGTACTGTGATCTAGTCTTTTTGTTTCATGTCACTTGTGCTTCACGTTGTGTTTTCTCACCCTGAATCTGGACGACTCTCTGCAGGGAGCGTGCTGCGTTTTCACAAGGCTTCTGGTCCAACACAGACTGGGACAGAGGCTCCACCTGAGACACGTCACGGAGACCAGATTAGAGCAAAGATCAGAGACACAACCTAAGTTTACATGGAATAATTGGTAATTGGGATAAACGGCCAATCGGAATAAAAATGCATGCAAATGCTCGTCAAGATCGGATTAATTAGTTTTGTGCCATAATATAATGGGATTATTTAATTAATAGCTACAGATACTGCCCGAGCACAGACAACCCCTCACCTCCATGCCCAGCAAGGCGTTGACACATTCTTCAGAAGCATCACAGATGGCTTTGAGGTCATGTCCCCCCTCCAGAGCGAGGACTACCCGGCCCCCGGCGAGTGACATCAGCTGACGAGTCAGGAAGCCAAAACCTGGCCAAGAACAGACACAAAAACATGAATACAAACAGAGCTAAAAGACTTGTGTAAGCAGTTTTAGTTTGAGTAGGTGTTTGTCAGTGAGAATGTGGCTCAGTCTTACACTTGGCTGTGACCTTGTATCCACCCAGTGAAGACGGATGTCCTTCAACAGCATCAAAACCAGCTGACACCAGAACCACATTGGGGGAAAACTCGTGGGCGATGGGCATCACCACGGCTCTGAGGACAAAAAGAGGAAAACACAGAGCTGAAAACCAAAAGCAGTGTGGTCTGGGCGCCGTTGACTCTTCCCTGACATCTGACGGAAACTTAAAAACACATATAAGGAGTTGTGTTTTCAGCAGGTGATCATGAGTTGTGAGCAAATGAGAACTCTCAGGAGTGAGTAAAATTGAATGTGAAAAAATAATTCATAGAGCGACGGAGACGGGAAACAGATTTACTGTAATGATCAGAATTTAGCTGCCAACAACAAAAACATAACTGCAAGGAAATATTGGTTTTCAGCAGAAACATTCGTGCATGGTAGGACTTTTCTGGATGGTTAACTGCTAACGTTTACTGGATCGTACACCCTTTTTTTTTCTTAAATGATGAAAAGAGAAATTATCAAAGGCAATGCTCCAAGTGCTTGATCTCAGTTCTTGATGCACTCTTGGTAGGCAGCCAACACCAGGAGGTAGAGCACCTCCCAGGTGTGAATGTGTGCAACTGTTTAAAAGTAAAGCAGAACCCCACTGATATAAAAAAAAAACATTTGAAAGCTTTTCAAATTAATTTTTATGCGTAAACAGTAAGTTTGGATGTATAATGGGGAAAAAATGGATGAGGGAGTAAACTTTAAACAGGTGCCAAAGACTGAATAATGTCAACAACTACTTGTATGAGACGTCCTCATGTTGTATACTCTGGTCAGTAGTGACCACTTTCCCCGCTCCTTTACTCGACATCTTACTTCCTCTTGTCTCCTGCTGCCAGTTATTTAGCAAGAGCACACGGTCCATGCCGCGTTTGATTCTCTCTCACTCACTCTTTTTCTCTCTCAGCGGCAGTTCAAAGGCATTTGTGAGCGTCTGGTTCCTATTAGGAGCTCGTCCCTCTTCTCACGTCACTGACAGCCAGCCATCTGGGATCCATTGGGCCTAATTACGCCGCCTTTGGATTCCCTAACAATGCACCCCCTACTTCTTCTCCTCTTTTCTGCTGTTTTCCCCCTTCTCCTCCATAGCTCATTGTTTGTCAGTAGTAGCACAGGAAGGCACGAGCACTCGCCTACCTGTCTGTGTACTTGTGCTACCTGCGATCCGAGGACCTGAGATCCTTCACATGTGCACAGACGGCGTTACGACACCAGATCTCGGTGCCGCCGTGCTCACGCTCTTGATTGTAATGGGGTCTCGCCGCCACTATCAACCACAATATTTCTCCTGTCACTAAAACACACCCAAAAACAGACGCTCATCATCAACAGCCACGTTGTGTTCCAGCCGGAGACACATACATGCAGCCATTCAAATTATAAACTGAAATTGAATTAGAAAGCTGGCACTCTGTCAGACAGGTTTAACTGCACAAACATGAAGTTATGATGCCTTTTTTTTCCCTCCATACAGTCTGCTGTACACTTTGTGACCCCATTAAATCAAAAAATACCTGACTGGGAAATTATTTAACATATTGCATTTATTTCTAACCATAACTTTTACTGAGGTATGCTGCTTCTCTTATGATCACATGTGACAAAGGTCTTTGCCTGCCATCCAGAACATCACAGCTGCACCATGTGCCACAAAACCACCGGGCCACCAGGACCTTCCTCCTCTCTTATGATGCGAGTTATATAGGCAGCACACAAAATGCTACAGTACTACACACTGTGGTTAACTGAGGAAGCTTTACACATGAAAACACTTGCAATTTCCTAAACTAAATGAAAAAATACTAAAACCAGACGCCTGCTCAGGAAAAGACCAGTTGTTTCTTAATTAGCATCGAGCGCTACAGTAAACACTGGACTTGGTGTTTCTGAGTCTGCCTACTGGGTCAATGGATTTTTACCAGAATGGGTTCACTCATTAGCATCTTTTCTCTGATGAGGAGCCCACCCACTGTGTCTGCTGTAAGCACCGTGAAGAGCTCACATAGCGTTTTATTCATCTGGTGGCGAGCCAGTGCTGCTGACAGACACATTCTGGGTTCATTACGGTGCAGCGCAGAACCAGACCGCATTCATTCAGGACTGAATGAAATGAAAAGTGGGCAGAGAGCAAAAGGTGTGTCCTGGTATCACACAGCTGTATGGCTCTGTCCGTAACTAAACAATGAGGTTTTGTGAATGTATAATTACTGATATAATTGTTAAAAACCACATTAATGTTGCTGCTCTTTAAAAACAGCGACACCATGGCTGCAGTCCAAAGTATGAGTGAAAATTGGATTTAAACAGATTTTGCAGAGACCACAGGGGGTACTGATGGCAAAAGTACTAACACACACTGCTGAGCTGCATGTACAGAGATGGTGTTTCATAATAATGATTTAAAAGACCACCAACACATTGGGTTTTGCATTTTAAACATATGCAAATTTATCTGAACTGCTCTTCCAATTAGAAATCATCAATCAGAAAACTACATATGATACGACAAAATAATATTTGGAAAATAAATGTTTGAATTTGAAGACTCTCCTTGTTTATTTCTTTTACACTCCAGTGGCTCTGCACTATAAGACCTAGTGGTGTCCTTTCTCAAACGGAGTAAAAGTATGAGTACTTCAGTTTGGTTACTCATTGACACCGAGTACTTACTGAGCACGGTTTTTTAAAGTCAAAAACCATTTATTCATATCCAAGGTGGCTCTGCATCCTTATAGCCTACAGCCCTTCTGACTGGATCAAATCAAATATACAGCATGATGAATACTGTTGAAACATTTTAAAATAAATCAAAATAATAAATACGGTTTTCATTTAACTTTTACAAATTTATTTCACATGAAACTGACAGATTTTTCACTTGAAATGTAAAATGTAATACATTCAATGGAGTATCAGTACAAACAATGATGGTATCAATACTGATATTGGTATCAATTCCGAGTATTGTGGAACTTTTTACAAGTATGAGTACTTGTAAAAATGCTGGTATCAGGCTCTATACAGATACCACTGTCTTTATTGAGACACCACTAAAAACACCTATAATGTTTAACAGAGCAACGTTTCTTTATTAGTACTCCCACAGTCCTGTCTGGAGTTTTTAGAAGACCCTCCAGACGTGACGCCTTGTTATTGGTCAAACTTCCACATGATGGTTCATGGAGGCTTTTTATAATCATTTTTTAATTCTATTGTTCTTATTTTTATAATAATAATAATAATAACAATGAGAATAAGAAAAAATTTTTAACAATCTATTAGTGAATGCAAGTTTGAGTTTCGTTTTTTGCTTCTACTAAACTAAACAGACAACCAAGTTAACATTAGTGTTCCTGACAGAAATATAATGTGGCTTTTAGAGAACAGTTCAACTGTTTACCTGAATGCAGCCAGATATTCTGCATCGCCCATCGGAGGATTTAACCCTCCAGTCCATGCCACATTCACATTGAAGCCCTTGCCTGCACCTGCACCCACCTAGAAAAAAAAGACCAGGGAAACAGTGTGAGTCTTGCAAGAGAGAAAGTCTCCGTGTGAAAGTCAACAAAGTTCACAAATTCCAAGTGAGAGTTGAGAAACGGCATGCTGATGAAAAATTTGTGTCAAACGTTCAGAAAACCAGCACCGCTGTTGCAAAACTTTGAATTGCAGCAACACAGGGATAGTGGCTGCATCTCTTTAAGGCAACACCAGGGAGTGATTATGATTTCCAAACTAAATACGGTTGGCTGTTAATTCAACACCCCTGTCCATATATTTTGTTTTCTATACTATTTATCAAATAGCCATATAAATCACTGACTCACAACAGAGTAACACCCGTTCATAACTTCCAATCTTTAAGCTACGATTTGACTTGATCCATAAAGAAAACAAATAAAAGATATTATATAAGATTGACAGTCTACTTTCAAAGTGCATTTTTATTCCCAAAATATACACAACTGGAATGATTTTACTACACCTGGTGTGTATGAAATATTCATGAAAACATGCATTGTACAGCACTCGTACATGTTTTAAATGAGACGTATTAAAATGCCAGGCAGAGTGGATGAAGCTCCTCTCAGGTTGACCTCACATATTCAGGGCAGAGAGTGAACTGAGGCCCGGGTCCTGGAAAGAAGTTAAGGATTCTTGTCTCTCTTTGTAGTCCTGCGAGCAGCCATTTAACTGCTCCCCAAACCCTTCACCATCAGTCAATATGTCAGTTTGAGGGGAGATTGAGGAGGTTGATTGACACCCTCTTGGCAACAATGTGTGGTAATATCCTTTGTGTGTGTATGCGTGTGTGTGTGGGTGTGAGAGGATGCTTAAAAGAGAAAGAATGCTGATGAGCATCGCAGAGCGTCTGTCTCCATTCTTCTCTCAGCGGACGGGATGTTCACAGGGCAAATGAAAAACACATGAGGCCTCCTGTCCTCTGCCAACTGGTAATGTACCCACATGCACACGCACGTGCACACGGACACACACAGAAACACACACGCAGAAACACCCAGAGGCGTGCACACACATAAACATATTTCTACTATAGCTCTGAGTGTTTTGCACTTTTCTCTGTCCTTTTTCCTCTCTTTCATGTTTCAAGAGTTACTGGCCTGGATTAGGTCGTTGCTGCTTTCTGTGAGGTACTCTGCACTCTCTGTTATGGCTATGACATCACGCCCCTACCCCCTGGTGAGATATATACCTACATGGGGGACAGCAAGACTCCAGAGGTTCACCGCACTGCTCGACAAAGGCTGAGAGTCCACTTCAGGCAAAGCCACATCCAAGCCAGTGGAGCATTTTAAGAACCGTTCCTCATCAGGGGCTTTTATGGGAAAACACTGACTATTATTGTCGGGGAGGAGGGCAGAGTAAGAGGAGGGAATGTGGAGGATTTAATGGGTGGTGAATGTCAGTGTGAGATGGGGTCAGTTCATCTGACTAGGGATAATGATCACACTTAGTTTCTGGTAAACCCACAGGAAGAATGCACAGGCATTTTAATTTCTTGTATTCAAACAGGAATCCAATACAGCTGTACACATCCTGTTGCAAAGAATTGACATCCAAAGCCCCTGAGGGTCTCAGATAAACAAGAAGCACAAAAGCAAACATATGCCGTCCCCACACCCCCTCCAAAAAAAGACAATGAAAAGTCCTCACCAGATAAACATTTTTGAGGCATTTGAAAAGTTTTGTCTTGAATAAGTTATCATGCAACCCAAGATGAAGCAAGAACTGCACTGGGCAAGTTAACAAGACAATACTTGAAACTATTCATGCTTTACTGAAATACAGCTACAACTTCAAACAAAACCTTTTAGATACTTTATATTCAGGTTTATTCTATAACAACGTCAGATTTTAACTGCAGGACTGAAATACTACACTTGATTGAAGTCTTATTGCTATAAATCTTATCTGCACAAACCTGTTGTTTTGTTTACTGTAAAGTAAAAACTGTAATTCTTAATGACCTATGTTGGCTTACAACTGGAGGTTTAGGTCAAATATATTTATCTTTGATGGATTGCAACTATTATTCTAGTTTTGACAAGCTCATGGTAGCTACAGGACCCAATTAGAATTAAACAATTACAGTTGAGAAAAACAGCTGTGTCGTTCATTATTTATCCAAAAATGACATCACAAAAAGTAACTAACTGATATATTGCTGACAAACCTCGTTTGGATGTCCACTACCAGGGAAAAAGTTTCCATCATCGTAGCGATGCAGAGAGATGTACAGCACAGTTGGGTCATCGTAGAAGGCCTCCTGGGTGCCGTTGCCATGATGCACATCCTGGACAGGAATTTGAGGACAGATTATGTTATGAATGGCTGCAGGTATTTTTATCAATGAATGTATTGTGATGTAATGATTCAAACTACTAATGAAACTAATAGTTACACAAACGTTTAACACTCGACCTGAATTGCGGTCCAAAACCTTGCACAGCTCTTTCTTGACAGTGGAAAATGTTTTTTTCTATTTCTTAACATTCTTTATATTAATTTGCATTTAATGCAAGAGTATACCAGAGAGTATGTATTGTGTAAAAACACAGTGAGCACTTATAAACACACATGTTGAGCAGAGAAAAACAACTGGCTGTGGATCAATATGTGCACATGTTGGTGAGCTTTCATGTGTCTATGTGTGATTTAATGTCTACTCTAAGCATATGTGGCAGCTCAGCTCACACATGGATAACAGAAATAACTTTCTAAATAATCAAAATGGTAACTCAGGGTGCTACTGTACGTCTGGGTCCTTGTTTGTACCACCGACCCATCTGTGTGTCTGTACATTAGTCCATGACAGTGGCCATGCTGTGGCTCCTTACCCAGTCTAAAATCAGGACCTTGCTGACGTTGAGCTTATGTTGGAGCTGCTTGGCTGCGATGGCCACAGAGTTGAAGTAACAGAAGCCCCTGTGGACAAACAGACAGGAAGAGTGGTAGCCAGATGTGTTTATCAGAACATCTTCAGCAAATTAATATCACAGTATCACCATATGGACCTTAGGAGCCACTACGACAGTTTTTTGGCTTTGTACGGTGGCCCTTGAGGGTGTGACAGCCACTTCACTCAACCCTGCCACGTTAAGAGCTACAGCAAATATTTAAGAAACAAGTAGGTTCGAAGTTGGTTTTGCATCTTTTGCCCTAAGCTGACAAATAAAAATTGAAAAGCAGAATCCACGAACTCAGCAACAAACAGAAAACAAATCTTGTCATAAAGTTCAATCTACATTCTAAACGATACCAGTCAAAAAGCTGGCAAAATGTGAGGGATGATTTTGGAGAAATGAACTCAGAACTTGGTGTGGCAATTCCTTTAACACTCTCTGTCTAGAACAAAGATATGCAAAAAAAAGTGTTGATGCTTAAAAAACAACAAAGGAATGTTGGAAAAGGCAACGTCAGCATGGGCTGTAAAGTGTGAGCGCTGTGTGTGTGTGCGTGAGCAAACAATGCACATTATAAGCTGTCCAAACTTTGCTCATCAAGAAAAAGTCATTATCATCCTATAAATAACCAGTGACAGGCGCTGCTGAGCTCTCACACACACAGAGCTCCAGCTGAATGTGGTTACTTGGCTAACGCCTGCTATCAAAGACTGACACAAATCAATGCACACTAATATGCACATCCACACTCTCTGCATTGCTGGATGTACACACACACATGCACAGCTCTTTGGAGGTGCTTTGCTTTGTGTCTTGAAAGCTTAAAAAAAAAAAAAACAGCAAAGGAGGTAGATTGCCTCGAGCGTCAGGCAGGTAGTCGGACACACACACATGTTAACATGGAGAGACTCTCACTCTTTTTCTTTCCCTCTGAAGTAAAGCTGATTTGTAATAAACTCTTTGAAACACTTTGCAGCTCCCTTGGCTCCTGGTATGCATTCATGTGTATATATGTGTGTGTGTGTGTGTACACTTCTATACTTACAGAGGGGAGGAACGGGTTGCATGGTGTCCAGGGGGCCTCACCACTGCAAAGCCATTCTGTAAGAAGACAGAAAAAACTACTTTAATACCTTTTTGTTTGTGTAGCATCATATCCTCAAACATAAAAGCTTAGAAACTTTTGCCTTCATGTTTCAAAATCACCAAACTTTGTGAACAACTAATGAGCTGGATAAGTATAGCTTATTTCACAGTTTTTACGTCCTATGAAGTTGCATTAAAGCTTTAAAGTTCCTGACTCAACAAAGACACACCTTCAGCTCTCTCTGTGCCACCTTCAGTGCCAGGTCTGTGACACAACCTGCAGCAATCTGGGAAGCGACAGCTGTGTGTTGTTCATTCCAGACTGTATCCACGTCTACCTGTCAGGAAAAGAAGAAGTAACGCATGAAGCCAGATTTTAAACAAACTTGCTATTAAAAAGTAATTATTAGTAGTACTGCCATGTTTTTTCTTTACATGCATGTATTTTTTCTGTAGGACCCAGCTTATGTTTTAATGTTCCTCCACATTTTAAAACTTGTTGGCATGTTGCTGTACTGCTGGAGAACAATGAAATGAGAGGATTTTTTTGTTCTTTTTTTTTCTCAGACTTTGCCATCTTGTTCCAATCACCCCTCTTCACTGGAACAGCCAAAGGCCGGAAATCCAGGCACATCGGTCCTCTTATCAACAGCCACCCAGCCCCCTTCAGATTTTCCACATCTCCTCTGAATTTATCATTTTTCTTCTTCCACATCCTCATTCTGATGCAATGACTATCAAAGCTTGAATGTTTCTTTTCTGTTTTGTTTTTCCAAATCTTACCTTTGCACAGACTTAGAATTTCTGAGTTTTCAAGGTTATATTAGCCAAAAACAATAGCATCAGTAATTTGTAGCATCATTACCTAAATTGTGTAATGAGGCATAATCAGCCATGTGATGTTTGCTGTTCAGTAAATGCAATTAGATAAGTGGAAAAATTCCCACATGACTTGAGATTTAAAAATGGCTTTGTAATGTGTGTATGTGTGTGCACATATGCAGCACTTACCCCAACACCTCCACATGGTAACTCCACAAAAATGCGATGTCCTACAAAAGGAATTTCATTTCATTCAGCTGTCATAAACACATTATTTTAACTGCTATTTTAAATAAATTTCACAGGAGGGCCAGCACTGATCTTACCAGCAAGCCTGCGGTTGTCCAGCCTGTTGCCAAACATTAACACATGGTTTTCAGAATGAACCGACTGCAACTCTTCACGGGTGGCCTTTCTGCTGCGCATCCACTGCGGCACACAAATGCAGATTATTTGTCAAACTAATATGTTTGGTGGCTCTTCATCTCACAGTTTTTCATGTTGGGTTCATCATACCTCACAGTGGTTCCTCAGCCCTCTCTCTTGCAGTCTGGACCAGATGCTTTGTATCCGTCCAGCATGCTCAGGGTGACGGCTGTTGTCTCCACAGCTACACTGGTGCTTCAGCATCTGAGCATCATAAACTAAACCTGCATAAAAACACAAACACATACAGTTATAATCTAACCAGATGGTGCAATCCACAATAGTCCACACCTGCAGGAAACTGGATCATTTTATATGTTCCCGATCCAAAGTCTTTGGTTCACCTGTTGTGAAACGTAGCTTGTCGTCTGTTGCAGGAGACAAGGAGGCCGAGGTTGGTAAGGACCGGGTCCGGATCACAGGCGGGTGTGACATGTGGGGCCAAAGTACGGCTGGGACACCCAGTGCATCTGTCTGGAGACCTGATCTAAGGATCACCTGCCTCTGTGTTTTTGCAGAACATTGTGTGAAGAGGAGAACAGACCAGATCAAAATGTGGATGTGTTTATGAGAAAAAAACATTTTAAACACTAAATATGGTTTTCCAAATAATTTTCTGGACAATTAAATTTTCCTTGTTTCAAACAAGCAACTGATAAAGAACAGTGGACATTGCCTTGCATGCTGCAAGAAGCATTAATGCCTTCCTGCTTGTATAAATAAAGCAACAGTGCCTCCTGATGGCACTCTATATGTTCTAACTATTTTAAGTTTTTAATTTGACTTAGCTAAACAACCAGATGAGTTGTTCATTTATTTCTGTCAATGTGTTACAATGATAAACAATTATGTTTTTTAATCCTGGTAAGATTTTTATCTGTTTCTTTAAACTTTAGTGTTTAAATCTAAAGGAAATGTTTTGTTTGTGGTTGTGTTACCATGACTTGATATTAGCACCTGATTAAGAGGATGTGAAGTCTCGATCAAGCTGTCCCGGGAGGAGGTGTTGGACTCTGTGCCATAAAAGGAGTCTGTGCTGGCGTTGCTTTGTCTCCTGCTGTGGCTGTCCTCACACAGCGAGCTAAGTTCGGAGCCGCACAAAGACCCTGTCCCTGATCCTGATATTGATCCGGTCTCCTCCAGGTCCATGTCCTCTGATGGGATCTGTGTCAGACGCGGCTTCTCAATGGTTTTGATATTCAGCTATTTTAAAGTAGAAATTTTTCACTATTCAAGTCTTTAAGTTAAAAATAATCTTTTTAAGCATTTGTGGACAAACAAATAATATTAAACTGATAAAATCACACATCAATTAAGATAATTCATCACCAGTAAGAAATGTACGCTGTGTTCACACCCACCACCTCTCACCTTGCTCAGGTGTGAATTCCGTTTGGACCTATCCAGTCCACTCTTGAGGAATTGAGGGGGAAGATGGTACGGGGTGTTAAGATGGTGGCTTGTGTGCAGGCGCAGGACTGAGTGGTTGTAGGGTAACGGCTCTGAATGTGTTCGCTCGACAGGTGGGTGGGAGGGTAAGGTGGCTAAACCTTCTCTCCTGGAGGGGGAGGAGAGGCGAGGATGCTGCTGCTGAGGAATAGAACTAAAACATTGAACTGCAAACAGAAACAAAGAGGAGACGGGTTAGAGTGACGATTAAAGCAAATCACGGAGAGTCAGAGTTGATGAATTAAATTAATTAATTAATTAAAGAAGTGGATGAAAATGATAAAATAATGGTAGTTTGTAGATAAATATCCAAAATAAAGTAATAAAAATAGGATAAATTTATAATTATGAAAGTGATTGTGGCAGAAAATGTAATTTTTAAGACTGCATCATCGTTCTCTGCTCAGTAGAGTGCGCTCTTGAGTTATTTAAAACAAAAAACACAAGACGGCAGCAATTCAAAGCAAAATACTGTTTCCCTTCAGGTGTTGGACTTGTTTTAAAAGCACACAATCATTTATTCTCCACATGACAATGAGTTACTAAATATCTTAGAAAGCCTGGCCATTTATCAGACATGTTAGCAGCTGCATAAAATAAATACTTGGAGGTTAAACCACAACAAAATGATGCACATACAACTAACAGGTGATGCCTCCTACAGAAGTAAGGTTAAACTATAAA
This sequence comes from Cynodonichthys magdalenae, assembly GCA_031762555.1. Lineage (NCBI taxonomy): Eukaryota > Metazoa > Chordata > Actinopteri > Cyprinodontiformes > Rivulidae > Cynodonichthys > Cynodonichthys magdalenae. The sequence continues at coordinate 4,264,397 of JARVJO010000365.1, read as the reverse complement.
AAACACTGCCCTTTGTGTAAAAGTTACAACAGTAAAAGATGATCACAAATAATACTACTATTCAACACCTTTTAAATTGTAGCAACTATAATCATCAAATATAAAGAGCATACATGCCATTGTCTTGTGTTTTATTACAATATACTTTACAATAACGACCTAAGTAATAAGCAGGGAAACTGTTTAAATAATGTGAAATACATATAATTTTTTTATTATTTTCATCCCTATTAATTAAATGCTTTATAAATGTACTACTCCACTTGCATGGTAGTTGTCTGTTTCTTGCTGAAATCTACCTGCAATTTTAGATGAAAAATAACAACAAAGATTTTATATGAAAAAAATAAAACTAGTCACAGAACTTGAAAGAAGTCAAAATAGTCATAATTATCAAGTGTTCCTCAAACTGTTGGCAAACTTCCAGTTAAATAATGAAGCACAACGTAATTATCACTCAAATATTGAAAGTATGGGAACAACCCAAAGCACTGATGCAATAAAATGACTCAAATTTCTCCATGTTTTCACTTGATTGGTCACATGATGTGTTGTGTTCTGTTTGTGTGTTTACTGAGGTATTTCACCAACAATACAACTCACAAGGAACAAACTTGGAGGGCAACAGCTCTATGGATGGGTCGTTTAGGAGCAGTGGCTGCAGGCGTGGAGGCAGGTAGACAGGTTGCAGAGCCGATATGGTCATGGGCTTTGCCACGCACAAGTCAGCCTGGGAGAGAAGAAAACAACAGGAGAGAAGTTATGATAAAAAAAATGAGGAGCAATGAGAGTTAATGGTCTCACAAACAACCCTACATAATGTATGTAGGCTGTCACTAAAAACATCAGGAAGGAAGTGAAAGCCTGTAAATAACACGCTTCTATAAATGTTTAAAGTGGTTTTATAATTTAACATACTTTAATACTTGCTTGTGAATTAGGCCTGTATATAAGTGAGCTTTATCTATTAAATCTATGCAGCTGATTTAGAAAACTATTTGTTGATTTCCTGTGACAGTAATTCTGAAACAAACGTATTGTTACTCACCTGTGCAGGAAGTCCAGCTGTGATGTTGTGCCCTGCAGTAGTGTTGTTGGTCCTGGTAAAAAGTGTTAAACTCCCGTTCTTCAACAGCAACCCCTTAGACTGAACAAGCAGAATTCTTAATTAACAAAACTATTTGGGCAAGTTCAAACTTACAGTAAAAACGGTAACAAATCATATTTTCGGTTGCTTGAATGATCTCTGATTTGACTCTCATTCAAGCATTCATTTTTGAAGAGTGTATTTGTGGTATTGTTATAAGGACAGGAAGCTGTTATAACCAAAACAGAATAAAGAAGTTCACCTCAGTCAGAGAAAAAGAGCTGTTGTCTGAAACGAGGCTGTCATTTGGTGAGCTGCACCCTGATGCTGAGGCGCTGCTGCTTGGGGAGGAGTCTAAACGAAAGATTGGAGAAAAAGGAAAATATCTTAATTACATTTCTCTAGAAATCACACGCCTTCTGTTTAAAAGTAGCATACGAATGTTGCAATAAATGAACCACAACTGGTAATCTATGTATTCATACCCAGAGTTTCAGTCCTGTGCTTGACATCAGGAGGGGCACTGATCTTTCGCTGCAGTGGGTTAGGCCTCGTGGTGATGATCTTCCTTAACTTCCACTTCAGTGTTGGCTCAGAGACTGCACAAATACAAATACACATGTGATGAAGAGCGTGCACACGCAGTTTCCATAACAAAATCAAGCTAAAGTGAACCATGCAAATACTTCCATGGTGGTGAATGCTTACGATCCTATGTTTACGTTGGTCAGTTTCCAAAGAGTCCAAACAAAGTAATCAATCAGTTGCAGGCTCTGAGTAGATAAAAGCTGTATTTGTGTTGTCGCCATGCCAACTCAAGCACTTCAGGGTGTCAGTGAGTGCGTGCTAAAAAGGGTTTTAGGGCAACACAAATAAATAATGGTTGGTGTACTGAAATGTAGAAGAACCACTCCCACTCTAATTCACAGAGTAAGGAAGAAATGTGTCGGCCTCTCACGCAGTTCATTTTACACATACCTTAGTTAAAGTTACATAACTGCTTTGGTCTTTTTGTTGCCTATGTTTTATAACTATTCAGCACCCTCTGGTCCAGTAGGCATGCTACTCAATGAGTGTCCTTTATTTTAATGCATCAGATGTAAAATCAATTGTGCCTCTGACAGTTTTAACCTCAGGATGTTAACCTCGATCACACAGACAATCAGCTGTCTCACCTGTTCTTCGCAGGGCGAGGTCCTTACGCTGGTCACTGGGTGTAGCTTGAGGCTTTGAGGAAATGTCAGAAACCGGTAGCCTAGGTAACCAAAAAACATCAGAATATATAACATCAGATACTTAATGATTGATAGCTGTCCTTTCACTTTCTAAAATTTAATTATAAATTGTTTTAATGAAGGAAATCAATAAATTCATCATTCCAACACTCAATTCAAATTAATAAAAAAAAATATTTTTTTTTGTGTTTGTCCTGAGTTTGTCCTGAATTTTTGTAAATAAATAAAATATGTCCATCTCACCTGTATCCTGGGGGGGTACTACAGTGGCTTGGGGTAATCCTCTCATGGGAAGTTTGGTTCTTCATAATTATATGTTCCCGAAGTTTCTGCCTTACAAGTGGACTGGCAACAGCACCTGAAGTGCAGTTAAAGAGGTCCATGTCATGCACTTCATATTAAAATGTTTGCATAATGAATATAATCAATTTAGTTTTTATATTTACAATTTTTTGCAAAGAAATGTCACTTTAAATAACAAAGTAGTACAGACTTTACCAAGGTGAGAACTGGGATATCTGTTTCTTCTCTTTATATACTATTACTTGTTTTTTTTTTTTTCTAATTTCCTGGCAGTACAGATGGAAATCCCCTTCATTTTCATTGAAACACACTGTACAGTGTGCGATGATTCAGATAAGGAGTCTGTCTGTAGCTTCATGTTGTTTCACAGAACTTATGAAAACATGTGATCATAAGAAGAAACACAACAGATGAGACTCACTCTGTTCATTTTTACTCTTTTGGATCAGCTGCTGCAGCTCGTCTCTCTTCTCCTCCTCCATTTCTCTTTGCCTTTGTTCAGAGTTATACTGAGGGGAAAAAATGAAAAATATTAATGCAGAGGTATTTAGTGTTTGTGGATTACATTAACAAAAAGAGACAAACACACACTTTTTTACTGTTTGACAAGCAAATGTCTGTATGCCACCTAATAATGTAAACATAAATTTTGTAAAACACTCAATCAGAAAAGTTAAGAAGATGGATTGGTATCAGTAACTTGGCCCAATTCTTTCTCATAAGTGTTATACCTTGGTACAGCTTGTGACAAAACCAGCTGACTTCTTCTTGTGGTTAACACAGAAGGGTCATTCTGTGCTATACTTAGAGTTACCGGTATAAGTAAAATTATCATGTTGCAAGCCTTAAACAACATCAGCAAGATGTTGCTTTGCTTTTGTTTTGCATGTGTTCATGTGTCTGTCTGTTAACAAAATATCTCATGAAACACTGGATGAATTTTAATAAAACTTGCAGAAATTATTCATTTGATGTACATCTAGAACTGATTCCTTTTGGAGTTAGCATGACTCAGAATGGCTGCCACTGTCAACAAACCATAAAAAACACAAAAAATTTTATATTTTATATGTATTAGTATTGATACAAATCCAGAACAGGACAAATCTAGAGAATTTAAAACAGTGAAAGGAACTGGACTTTTTGAAGCTAAGTTTCATTGTTATCAATAATACCAATATCTGGATTTATTCCTTGGATAAAATACAACATAACCATTCATACTGCAGTTGCTTTGAAAAGCAGCTGATACGTTCCTGATTTAGCACCACATTTGAAAAAGATCTGGGTCAAATCAAATTTGTCACATTCAGACTGTTATTTAAAAAATCTACTTTGGGTTGCACTATGAACCAAACCTTGACCTGCCTTTTGATTGTAGCCTAAGTTATACAATTTATTCATCTATTGCCTCACTGCACAATGTGAGCTGCTGCTCATGGTCTAATTTGCTGAAGCACTGTATTTACTCCTACAACATTAGCCTCACCTGCAAATGCTGCTGGGAAAATTGGGAGAACTGTTCTGTGGTGAGGTGTCCCAGGAAAAATGAAGGCTGGTGTGCTAACATGGTCGAATCTGGGCCTTGATGTATCAATCTGTGTGTCACGCTTAGGTCCATGGGCTCGCTCCAACGTTGTCAGTGATGAAATCTGACTGCTGAAGAGCACATCCACTGCAGGAAGAAATAGGAAAAGAGAAAAAAATGACAGGTAAAGTGATGATAAGTGAAATGTTGAAATGTTCAGGGATGAAAACTATGACAATTTCTTTTTAGTATTTCTTTACGTCATATATAATAGTATTTTTTGCTTCATCATCTATTTTGTCTGCTACTTCTATTAATATTAATGTACCTTAATAATAATTGAGCCACATCTAATTCCTAGCTGAAAACTGAAGATCTCCAGAGGAGCTAGGTATCCTCTGACATAATTTGGATAAGTTTAAATAAATATGATAAAGGGCAAACTCTGTTAATTTATATGCACCGACACTCTGCATTTATTATTTAAGCCTTCTTGACTTAGTAATAACAAAAAAAGAAAACATTTGTGAAGTTTTGGTCAAGTTAATCAGTTTGGCTTTAAGCAAAATAGTATTAAAATACCTGATCTTAAAGACAACTGAACCTTTAAAGTCCTACAAAAGACTAACACCTTTAAACAGGTTCAAAGGAGGACAAAAGCTTCAATCTTTCTTTCATTTCACTCACGCTTGACACAATTTTAGCCTCATTAATGACCAACAAGAGTTCCGCTTTCAAAAACAATAACTTAGGCATGTGTAAACACAAAGCTAACACTGTTTCTGCATGATGGTGCAACAGACACCTGAAGCCAAGAAACATACCGATTAATTTTTTAGCGTTGATATCAAAATATATAAAAACATAACGTATGGAAGAAGACACCTCGCTCCTTTTACGGTAGATCGTCAGTGAATAAAGGTGGAGGGTGTGGAAATTCACTGAAATAATTGTTTGACTGACTCCAACCCAAAATGACAGCATTACTCATCTAATTCCTGCAGTTAAACCTTTTGTTGGAAGCAAAGCCCCATGAATTAGATAAATTGCTGTGAACTGTTCTGTAACACAGTAACAACATGGTGGTGACAACAAATCATTAATTAACACAAAACTGTCAACTTTTTCTACTTGTTTTAAAAATTATTCAATTAACAAATAGAACAGATGTTGGAAATTAATAAAATACACTAAAATATCCTATTGCATTCTGAAATTAGGCATATTTTACACTTAAACACAACAGCCCCGGCACTTTAGTCTTATTTCCTCGTCGTCAAAACAAAGGACGAGGCTAAGTTTTTGGACCCTCATTCTTAACAAAATGAGTGACTCAGAAAGAAAAATAAAAAAGTGTGTGAACACATTGTAAGTTGACAGAATTCCTGTGAAGAAGAAAACACTCCTACACACCTTTTTTTTTTGTACCAACGGTTACGTAAACGCTAAACAGAAAATGAAACACAGGTGGGGATTTGATAGGAATAGAGCAATTTACATGTTCAAATACTGGTTTTAATACAGTTGTCCATTATAATTTATAAATAGTACTGTTTGTTGTCCGGGTTGGCCTTGAATTTTTTATGTTTACTTTTCTGTTTCTGTCTTTGTGAAACAGAGAAATATGTATCTATCTGTGTAAGCCTTTGTGCTGCAGCTAAAAACCTTAATGTTTGAATTCTCACGCATCTTGCTAGAAAGAAAGAGAAAAGCACACTGAGAAAATAAATATCTTTTGTGAGTTTGCAAAGGTTCTTATCAGGCCTTAGTCATGGATCAAAAGACAAACCCCTTAGACAGAAATATGTTGACCTGCTCTACTCTCAGTTGGCTCATGCCAGGAGACCGTTATGTAAAATTCACTGTTTTTAAAGTTGACAAAGTTTGTTTATTCAGTCTTCAAATGCTCCTTTTTTCATTCAGTCATAAAAAAAAGAAAACAGGAAGAATGCAGCTACAGCAGCACAGAATGAGTAACCAGAAGAATGGTGGAGTGTTTGTAAAGGAAATCAGACAATCACTAGAAGAGTGAGATGGTGGGGGCTCAGACAGTCTAATACATTATCACACACAGGTTTGTATTTCTATCCTTACTAGGACCGTTCATTTACTTCCATTCATTTCCAGTCATTTCTACAGCCTAACCCTGATCACCAACCCTAAGACTAACCTCACAGGTACCTACCTGACCCTAAAACTAACTTAAACTCAATTAACACCCTGGTCCTAAACCGAACCCCCAACCCAAAAAATGACGTTCCACCATATTAGGACCGGTCTTTGGTCCCCATTAGGACTACTGGTCTTGACAAGGTAGGTGTGTATACCAGAAATGGTCCTAAATAGGTAACAAAAACAAGTACACACACACACACAACCTCCACAGCTCAGAAAACAAGTCATCTCCCCCAAGAGAAAGGAAATAATCAGGAAGTCAGAAAAGAAACACTTGTGGTTTATTTTTACCCAGAAAACAGCAAGATAATTTTTTTTAACCATTTAATTTCAGACATCTGTTTCTTTATATAATATTAATATAAATACTCTCCAAGTAGGTACTGATTTTTTTATTTTTATTTCTTGCATTGACAATCCTGTTTTCAGAAGTTGTGTAATTTGTGTAATGTAAAAAAAAACACCACCACCAATAATTTGATCAATTTATGCAAACGGCACAGGAAACAAACAACTGAAAAAAACATGAGAACTATACTGCTATTTCATAGAACAATTTAGTAACTCAAAAAATAATTCAAATTAAAAACTATTATTTTTTGGCTGTGAGCTCCAGGATGCATTGAAAACAGAGTTTCTTTCTGAGGTGGCAAATAAATGAACAACATTTCTAAAAACTGATGTCACTGAAGGGTTTGTTTGCCCAGGTCCCCCTTTGATAAAAATATCTCATTCTTAATGTGTTTTAATTTGGTTAAATAAAGGAAATGAATAAATGAACAAGATGTGAATGCACGCATAAGTGCAATATGTAATCTCAGAATGCAAATTTTAACCCCACCTAAGTCCTCTAACTTTGAGTTTTCACACTGACACCAAAGGTCCTATTTTAAGGCAGAGTTTCAGTGTGACTTGTTACATATGACTTGACAGAAAACCAGCCTGATCACTGGATTATACCTTTAAAAGGCAAACTAAACTTCTTCTGTGTTCACCCTGAGGGTGTTCAGCGCCTCATAATTACTTCCTATCATATTACAAGTGTTCTTGAAGAGAATACAGACTTTAAAGTACAGTTTAGTTTCAACATTCCCCTTAAATAAGTATTTAATTTTTAGCCAATTTTTACATAGTCTGTTCATTAACTAAACTCTAAAAATACAACAATAGCATAATTTGAGTTTCAAAAAATCTGGCACAGTTTAAGAAGAAGTTCGAGCTGATAAGATCTGCATGCTCGCTTCTCTGTCTTTGAGCGTTGTGGCGCTAAAAATAGCAGGAGGCAAACTTCTGGTTTCTGTAATAACATATTTGTTTCACACCATCATCCTCTTTTTGTAGGCCCATTACAGCGACACACTGCAACACTGACACAAACACACATGCACAGACTTTACTGGTGTGCAACGCACACTCATGTGCAGACACACACTCACAAAGAAACAGTGACTTCCTGTTTCTAAAGTTAGTCTGCACCATAACATCCTCTTGGTTCATTTAGGCAAGCAGAAGCTGCTATTTTGGTTGAATGGCTTCACTTTAGCTCGAGAGATTCACAGATATTCTTTTTGCAGCATTTCTTCCCAGACTGGGCCTTAAAATCCGTTGTTTGGGCTGAAGGGAACACCAACAAATTGGGTTGCTAAGAACTATTTGTAGTAGGCCGTCTTGTGCACGATTTAATGAGCAGCAACATAAAAAGAGATGTAGTTCAGAAATAAATATATTAAAAAAATACAATTCATTATACCTCCATCCGACTTTGTATCATTAGACCTGCTCATGCAGACAATAACATGGCCCTCCATTAATTTTTCTGCCCACTTCCAGTCTTGCCGCCATTTTTCCCTCTGCCATTCCCGCTTTCTGTACATTTACAGGAATCCACAGCTGCTGAGCACATTCTGTCCCTCTGCTTCCGAGCAGCTGGAGTTTCAATCTCCTAACGCGTTCATCCTTTCTATGTGTGACTGTGTGTGTCCATCCTATGCACCCCAAGATATTAATAGCTTGCAGTTGTTTCTTTTGAGAGTACACAGCAGGTCTTTGTGTTTGCATAAGTAAGATCTGTTTGCGTGACAGTTGATGGTGCATTCGCAGCGTGCATTAGCGCATCGGTGTGTGTTGGGGTGAGTGTATTAATAGTCGCCATTTGTTTCTTCTGAAGTGAGCACTGTGGCTCTCTTGTGCAAGTTTCGATACATGCGAGCGGACCTGTGTATTTTTAGTGTCACCTGTCCATAAACACTTGTGTTTTTGTGCATAATCAAGAGAGATTGCATGTGTTTGAGAACAGCCACTTTGTGGATTTCGCTTCCTCAACATTATTAATAGCACACCATTTGTTTTTATGAGAGTGTGTGCATATAGTGTAATAATAGTGATACCAATTGCCAACAAATGCTTCTGTATGTTATGCATTAAATGACTGTCAATAACTTTAGCAGTGCTGCAAATGAATGTGATCAGTGTGAATAAATCACTGATAATTAACTATTTTTAGCCAGTATATTTTCAGCTATTGTACAGAAGGTTTGGTCGAAAAGCTTCGCACTTGAACAATTATTTTGTATCTTATGAAGTGGCCTGATGTGCACCTAAATCTCGGTACAACCCAGATTGTAAAACTAATTGCAGCTATTTGTATGTGGTGTTGTCACAACATATTGATTTTGTAATGCTCGGCTTCAGCAGTTTTGTAGAGTAAAGAAAAACTAAGAATTGGTCTGTCTGAGATTAGTGTAGGCTCTATTTGCAGGAAAAATATTGCATAATTTGTAAAATTCAAAAGAATAAACAAAAATAATAAATCCACCAAAACATTTGCTTTGAGTGCATGAAAAAAAATGAGCTGTTTTAAATAACACCAACAACAATAAAATCACATTTCTGAGTCCATTTTAAATTATCTTGATTAAAGTAAAACCTCCCTCTTTGACACTCAAAACTTAAGAGTCTTTTGACAATTGTCTGCAACAGGTAAGACAGTGTCTACACATACAATGTTTCAGTGACTGTGTTCCACACACATTTGGAAATACTCCTGACACAACCACTTTGTGATGCCATATCACAACAGGGTTAACCTAAAACAACATGCACTGGATCTGGACATGCCTATAATGAAGTTATCACTTTTGGCTAGCTTTTTATATACTTCTGATCTAAAATTAATTTCAGGCAACAAGTAAGCTTGATTTTTTCTGGACACAGTTCCAGTTTTTGATGGTTTGTCTGCAGCTTACACGGCTGTTATACTTTGTGCGTCGACAACTATGTGAGGCACAACTAAACGCATGACCTAAATATCAGAAGCAGAGGATTTATAGGCTGCTTACGACAAATGACCAAGTATCTGTGCATTGCAGCAAACCTTTTATTGATTTTTCTTTATTTAATTTACATTTTACAACTTGGACTTCTGCACAGAAACTATAAAAGTGTGTTTCAGAGGCCCGAAGCAGTCTGTGTGTCCCCAGCCTCTTCTCGGAAATTTGTAGTTTCAGCTGTGCACATCTGGCAGCTCTCACACTTTTAGAAAGATGATCCCACATTTTGACTGTCACGTAATTACCCATCAACTCCTAACTCAAATGAGATGAAGGCTCCAAGCCACTCCTTCACGACAAACCAGTTAAATGAGAACACAACCGAATAATTACAATAAGAAAGGTTGAATAACCTGGGAAATAGGCTCTGTGTTGAGTTAACACAGTAAACGCTGGTGTTATCAAAGCAGTAGATGTGTAGAACTACATTTGTTTTGACTCTTCATCATGGGTAATAATTAACTGCAAGAGCATAAAACAATTGAATGGCAGTCTTTTTAGCAGTTTCACACCCTGAGGCAAGATGATGTTTCAGACTCATGCCAATCTTATGAACACCCTTAGGCCACATTATGCAATACTCATCTTATCTAAAAATAGAAAACCGGTTCAACCCACATATTAATTAATAGCTTTTAAAAACCTACACGTATCACATTAAAAAGCATATAAACCTGTGACAGGCTCAACTTGTACATTCTCCCATTCAAACAGCATCAGGGTAATATCACCTTCCTTTATGCAAATTAAGTCTGGGCCAGGACTAGACGTGTTAAGAGACACTGACTGACGTCTTTTGCATACTTTAGAAGAAATTTAAACTCAGTGGTCCGTGCATCTCATCTCTAATCACAAATATCCTCCTCTGCTCTTAGAGCCTAAGTGACAGTACTAATTGTTGTCTAAAGGAGTGCATTCACACCAAAATATTAGCACATGTACTTGTTTTTTTCTTTTAAAACCCACCTGGCAAAGGGATGATTTGACTGAGAAAACAGGTTTTCATGTGGACTTCCTACTATAGGTCAGCCATGTGTTAGCAGCCTACAGTGTGTTATCGCACACGAGGTAAAAAGACTATGTACACACAGAAGGGCTTCTTTGTTTCAAATTCACCCTGTGAAGTCAGTCAGAATAAGGTTACTGTCTTGTGGCGCTATCCAGATTTTACTGCCGGTTTTCGTAAAAGTAAGTTTTCTTGATTTCCCCAATAACTTTCTGCCTTTATGCTCCCTTTTCCTCTGTCTCGCTCTCTTTCTCACACACAAAAACACAATCCAACCAGAAACAGCAAAGTGATGGTCCTGTTCCTTGTATTTTTGAGGACCAGACTTTATCAGCAGTCAGCTGAGTTGATCTTAAATCAGGAACAGGAAATGTGATCTTGGCTTCTGGCTGGTCCAGAACACTATTCCTATTGTCAACGTGCTGCTGTGGCTCACATGGGGAAAACACTGGTGACTTTTAAAGGTTATCTGTCCTGGGGAACAGTTGATATTACTTCACACAACTGTGCAGTCCAAAGATATACCCAAATTGTGAATATGCCTCTGTCATTCTTTTAATACAGTTAAACCACTGATAGAGATAAAAGTGTTATCTTAAGTTCTGACTTTGTGATCTCCAATAAAAAAGAACTAAAACAAATTTGCGGGAAGAAAATGCTATTGTCTTAAACTTAGACTAAAATACACAGAGAAGCCATAACATTATGACCACTGACAGGTAATATTAGTAACACCGCTGTTGATACAATGCAGTGTACTGCTGGAAACACCTGCATCCTGGCATTCATGGACACCTATGACACATGCTACCTTAGCATTTTTGCACACACACAAAGGCACACAGACACAACCCACAAGACCAAAGGGTTCCTTATTTTAGGTTCCAGTACAGAGTAGCTTAGGAAACTCCCTGATATTTCTTTGCAAAAGGTAAGCAGAACTGTTTTGGCTGCAAAATTTCATAGATTTTATGAAGTAGGACTGATGATTGTCCCAATCTACTATTCATTCAGTTTATTTACCCGTCACAGGGAGCTGTGCCCGTGTCCAACAGTCACAGGGACACAGAAATAAAGGAGACAAATAACCAGTCACTCTCTCACTCACACCTAGGGACAATTTAGGATTACCAATTAAACTAATGTGCATGTTTATAATCTGTGGATGGAAATGGTAGTACCTAGAGAAAACCCACCCATGCACAGGGAGAACACGCAAACTCCATTCAGAAAGGCCCCAGGCCGAGAGGTCATCCTGCAACCTTCTGACTGAGAGGCGACAGCTCTAACCACAAAGTCTTCTTGGTGCCTCTAATTGTTATTTAAAGATACTATGATAAGTTTATGACAGTAAAAAGTAACTGACATTATTGTGATACCTACCTTTCTATTAATTAAAGTGAAAAATGTAAAACTGGAAGTTTGGTTTTAAAGTTCTAGTTGCATGTCATTAACATCACATTTTGTTTGCCCACTTTGATTCGTTTTTACTCTTTTAGTCATACAGGATGCCATTCTGAATCAGGTTTGTGGCTAAAAAGTTACATCTACTTCAATTTTTGGAAAATTACAAACTCACTGAAGAACATAATGGCTTTAAAAGCGGAACATCACACCACTTGTTTCAATATGCCAAGAAACCAACTAAAATAATATAATTTTAACATCTTCAAAGATTTGGCTTCTATGGTTAGAAACTTTGAAACCTGAAACCCAACATTACAAGTGACTGCTAACAACCCTCATGGCAAGAATGACAAAAATAGCACACATTTCATCCAACTCCTTAGGTCAAGGTGTGTCTAGTACATACTAATGAAACAGATGCAACTTGTGTTGTTCAGCTGACTGCAAACTGTCTGTGCACCACAAACATGTAAAACAAAATGCTCTCAGACACCTTTGTTGACACTATAGCAGAAGTAAAAACAACAAAGAGAAGCAGAGATATGCAGGTGGTCTTTTGGTATCATTCTCATAAAACTAAAGTAACTATATATCTGCAGGAGTGAGGATATGACCTCAGTCCCTGCTGAGGAAGTTAACCTGGATACATGATAAAATTATAATGCATCTTTGTGAGATTTATGACATTAGTTAGCAGGTTATCCTCTAACGTACACCTAAAATGACATCCTCACGCCATAATTGCTCAATTGTTAGAGCAGATTGTTACCATCAATTAGCCATGATCTCTTGCACGTCAGGGTAATTACTTTAGTTACATGGTCAGTTTAAGTAGGGTAAGGCGTGTACCAAAGTGGGTCATAACTGAGCTATGATTAAACTCTTTTGCACCTGCTGCTAATTATAGAAGCGCCATTATGTTCAAATGAATATTTTCCCCCAACAATTAATTCAGTGGACTTACTATTAAGAAGACTGAGCACACAAACAGTGAAGAAGTTTTTGACAAAAGGAAAGTTTTAGTTTGTGGAGCCTGTAAGCATCGTCTTACCTTGGTTTTTGTTTTGGAGGTGAACTCAAAAACAAAACAAAAAAAGAGCGACGTGTTTTCAAATTTCCTGCGGCACCAACAGGACTGAAAGCCAGGGTAAAAATCAGTCAGCAGAACATGACGAGGGTGAAAACGTCGTCTTGTAGTCTCTCCTTCTCATTCTGTGTCATTTTTCCATTTAATAACCTGATTATTACAAAGTTAAGACGCTCCTAGAGTCTGTGGGATAACAAAAAGTGTCGTTCCGACATCCAGCACGCGCCGCTGTTAGCTAACAGTAGGACCCCCCGATGAGTTCCTGTAATTAATTAACCTCTGAACCAGAAACCAACGAGCGTCCACCATGACCTAAAGCTACTCTCTATTTATCTGCCTCTTCCTCACCGAATGAGTCTGTCTGACGGCGGTGAAGCTGTTAATAAACGCAGTTGAAAGTCTCACTTTCATGCTTGAGAGCTGCTGGTGTGAGAGCTCCATCTGCTGTTCAACTCTGCCATGAAAGTAAGGCAAGCCCGTTTGTCATTAAATAGGAACTACAAAACAGGTAAAGGTAGTCACTGCAAATTCATGAAAACATAAACAAACTTATAAGTGGGGGAGTCTGACTAAATCTAAATGTTTTTTTTCCCTTCATATTAATGGTTAATTTATCCTTCAATTATAAAATGTGTCAGCAAAATTTGCGAATGTTTGCTAACTGTTTACCTACAGTGAGAATAGGGAGGAGCAACTTGTCTTCCTGATCATGGGACCACCTGATTTAAAATTGTAGGCAGAAAGACTTGATGATGCGTAGGCCTATATTGTTTTTACATGCAGATTTTTTTGTCTTAAAAATGAAACTTGTGCTATTTTTAAACAATTTTAAACAATAGTTTTCAGGAGCTAGAGCCTTTGCAGTCTTTTGAGCTTTTACATTTGTGGAACTACAATCTAACTAGATTATATTTGTTTTTTACAGTTCAGTTCAGCTTTAAATACAATTTTAAAAAGTGTTCAACTTTTACTCTAAAGTTCAGTTTATTTGCAGTAAAACATTTTTAATTGTCTTTCAGAGCTCAACAAGAATAGTGTGCACTGATACCATCTATGCATTCAAAAGACAAGTATCCAGGTAAGCTACAACCTCAACACCAAGAACCTGGCATTAATGCAGGTACAGAAAAAAATCATTGTTCATTTTAATCTTCATGCCATTAGTTGTTGTTCTGATAATATATGATGAATGGAAATTACTTGTCTGAGTTATCACGCAAAAACACGTAGAAAACAAAAATAAATGCAGACTTGGTTCCACTCCCCCAAAAATGTAAAGAAACAGGTTCTGCAAGAAATAAGCTATGAATGAACAGATGAGTCACTGATGACTGATTCAGATGAGAATAGCACACAGGAGCATTGGCTGAAGCAAATCAACCAAATCCTAAAATAAACGCTCTCACCGTGTGCTTACTTTACACACAACTCATCACTGACAAACAAACATGTTCAGTTTTCAGAGGAACAGGTACCATGGCAACGCAGGGCAACATCTAAGTGTTTGATTGATGCTATAATCGGTAGATGAAATTACATCCAGTCTTGTGTAAAAGTTTCAGACCACTCCTAATTTCTTAAAACAGCCTTGAGCAATAGTTTTCTAAGTTGTTTTTAAAGATCTTTCGAAACATTTTTTATTCAGAATCTGGCTACTATTTCACTCGTTTTCTGTCCAGTCTTGAATGAAGTGCAGATTGTGCTTACAAATTTCAGAAAGCAGACTCACATAAAAAAGAAATGGCAATCATAAAAAAACTGTTAGCTAAAAGCTTTTTGGGAATTACCTGGTTGGTGCCAAATTACTATTTTATTGTTAATTTTGTATTTTTTAAACTGGAATTAACCAAAACTATGAACACACATGAAATTTGAACAGAGTGCTGTTAACAAAGAGTCTGAGAATGAAATGCAAAGTTGTTTTGTTACTATGTTATGTGTCATAATAAGACAAAAGTCTAGTTCATCCCTTGAGTTTAGGGAACTGTTTGTTTGGCTGGTTCATAGATCGGGGTTAAATGGTTTAACAAATGAAACATGTAGTATCTGATTGAACTGAAAACGAATGAAAAAGCAGCCAAACTCCAAAGAAAACCTTTAAATATCTTCAGAAATTTTACGGAACTGTTGAACACAAAAGACAGCTGAAGAAAATAAGGAATGAATCAAGACATTAGCATAATGTAAATAAGTAATAGACTTTTAGAAACATTTTTAGAGAGAAATGATCAAAAGTGTGAGCTTGTGACATGATAAGGACAATTTTTGAGAAGCTTAAACCAGTGCTTATAAGCTTGCATACTGTATGTACAACACTCAGCTATTTAGCATCATCATTTTAAAATTATGAGTTAAATTGATTTGCTGAAGGATGAATAATCAAAGAAACAGGTTATCAATGCAAAATAATTATAAGCAAACCTTAAAGTATATACAGTTTGCATTTGCGTAATTTAAAGTAAATCTTAGCTTTAGGCAGTGCATCATCTGTGAATTTGGTGGATTTTAGATGCTTTGAAAGGATATTTTTACTGGAAGTGGTGAGAAGACAGAAACTAACTGCTCAAAAATGCAAATATGGCCTTCAAGAAAATTTGGGAAACCACAGGCATCTGTGAGAAATTATGTTAGCCAGAAGGAAGGCTTAAAATTTCAAATAATTCTTAAAGTTTACGTATTAGCAAATCAGACCCTCTGTCGGAATAAAAACAACTTTTATTCTAATGATTCCAACTTTATTTCAGTTCTTAACATTCTGTTTTTTTTTTGTTTTATTTTTAATTTGAGATCTGATGTGAACCCATGTGGACAAAAAACGTTTTGTTTAGGTCACATGCCCTCTAAATTCAGACCTACACACACACCCACACACACACACATCCAAGAAAACCTATTTACACACAGTGTTCCTTTCTCACATGTCCTCCTCCAAATTGAGATGTCATTTGGTCTCACAGTCATCAACCAGCTTGTGGCTAAACCTAAACTGTGCCAAGTAAAATCATCATCTTTGCATTCAGACAGATAATATCGTTTTGTTGAATACCACTAATAAAACAAGTTAAGTTGACTTTTTATCTTGTATTTAATTTTTTTTAATTTCATGTGACTCAGAGTGGTTCTGGCTCTCTCTATGGGGGAGTCAGCAGGCTTCTTACTGTTAAGATAAATTGTTTATCCATTGGAAAATTGTTGTCTGAATTTAGAAAAAGCTGCCATCAACAACAGAACATCTTTCTCCTGTACTCTTGGCAGTCGAGTGCACAGTCACAGGGCTGACTGTGGCCTGAATAATTTGAGATAGGTTCGAGCAAATTGAATTTTATAACATTCCATTTTGAACAGCACATTCTTGAGACACTGATTTTCCCATTAGCAGATGTAGAGAGAGAGAGAGAGAGAGAGAGAGAGAGTGAAAGTGCCTGGAAATGATTGCCTCTGAAATTACAGCTTATTTCCCTGAAATGAGTCAATACATCGTGATTATTGGAAAATTATGTACTGTATATCTAAAAATCTAATGTTTACGTATTTTTATTCATGAGCTTTTATTCAACATGATATTATTCATACGAATCACATCACAATCGATTGTTTCGTCTGTATAAAATTTGCAAAAATGTTTAAAAATACAATCCTGTGACTCATGAAGATGAGCCTTAACGCATCCGCTGACAAAAAATGTTAAGCTTCCAGGTGGAGTGGTAGAAACGAAACACGTTAAATGATCACATGACTGTTTTGAAATGATCAGAACCCAATTAAATGCTAATTTGGCAGCATGGGCAAACTGCTGGTTTCATGTCAGCAAAGTGTGGCTCCTCTTTGAGCCACCATGATGCTGTGAAGAATAAAGTTGTACAACAATGTTTCCTCTTCTGAAGCAAGTTGGTCCACGAACCCTTGTGAGCCAACAAATCAGTACCAGAGTTGATGAGCTGATCCCACACGTGTTTATAAAAGATGGGGGACTCATTGGTCATAAGAGAAATTTGATCCACATGATGCATCTTCTTCACTACTTTCACATTTTCTTTAAAAGTGAATGTGAGAGTTGCTTCACTCAACTCAACCATTGTGTTAACAGAACCACTCCAAACACAGACGTCTCTGCTCTGGTGTTCATTGCAGCCAGCAAACAGCACAGTGAACCCATAGTCCTGATGCCAGTCATTGAGACAGCATGGAAGACCTGGGATGCCCTAATGTACCCATTAGTTCCAACATCAGAACACTGTGACATCTGTGCGCTCCATAAACTTAGCAGCTGTACAATACGACCACCTAGCCACATTCAAACCCACAACGCTTCCCAAATTCAACTCCAATGACTGCTGCTAATGCCTTCACTCATTGTTTTAATTGACTTATGCCCTAGTAATTGCCTCGTAACACTCTTGCCCTCTGGTGCTCATTCTAGCTCAGTGGTCCTCAATCCTGGTCTTTGAGGGCCATTATACAACATGTTTCTGAACCCTAATGTAAATAAATGAGTGATTAACAGGCAACAGACAAAGAAAGAAAGAAACACAAGAAAACAGTGATAGTGGCCCTTGAGAACCAGGATTGAAGACCACCATTCTAGACATTCTGACTCAGTTTAGTTGCCTATCACTGGTCTGAGTCGATTTATTATGTACAAATTGGACTATTTCTTTTGGGTGCTTACTGGTAATTTTTATTTTTATTGGTGAGTTTATTGCTCTCTATACCTTTTATCAGATGTTAGCAGAGTTTTTTAATTTTTCCCCTCCACTTTGACCACAAAGCTTATGTCTCAAATGAGCAGAGCTACTGATGAGCGTTGGAGTTAGAAGTGTGTTCATCAGTGTTCACACTCAGCTGTATCCTAGATAGAGCTGCACCCACATTGTAGTAAAAACTAGATGTCATCAAACACTCACAACAGTTTGTTTTTGTTGGATAATCTCCACCTCGATCAGTAAAACTGAATGCTGAAGCAGAGAGAAGAAATATCATCCCATCCTGCATATGGGTCTCCAAGGTGGAGGGTTTGTGGGTCTCACTGCTCTTCCAGTCGCAGGAAGTAGGTAGGAATGAGAAGAATGCAGTCAGGCAATACGGTGATGGTGGGAGCAGCAGTCGCAAGGCAGATTGCCAAAAAAAAAAAGACACAAGGAAAAGATAGGATGGAGGAAGAAAGTGATTAGTGGGAAGAAAAAGTATGAGATGTACAGTTTTCCATTCAGGGGGTGTATAAGGTGTGAGTGAGCTCCCTCCCTGTTACTGAGTGTTTGAGGTGGACAGTGTGTCGGAGAGGCCAGCGAGAGAAACGACACCACACATTGCTGTGGAACATGTGGAGTTATCAGTCGCACAGATTTCCTGGCAATGGGTGGAAGCAGAGGATTTAAAAACAAGAATCTGCCTTTTTTTTTTTAAATTGTCCAGGGGGGATTTTCAGTGCAGACACGTCTGCACACAGACATGAATGTTAAAGACATACTAATAACAACAAAAACAAAAATGACTGATTTACTCTTTCAACTTTTTCATCATAGTTTTTTTTTGGTAAAAATGTTAACTGTGCTGTTTGGACCAGTGACTCTCATGGTTTAACACAAGTCACCTAATGGGATATAGTACAAATAATGTGATTTTTTTAAGGTAGCATAAACCTTTATAGCCACAACATTATAAACACCAGCCTAATATTGGTCTGTTCAGAACAGCTTTAAGTCAAAGGATAAAATGTCTGCATTCAGCAACAGAAACTGCAGGTTATTGTGTGGGGTCTCTACAGATCTTATAGATGCCATCAGACCTGATTAAGATCAGTCTCAGGGAAGGTTTGAAGGAATGATCAAGCTTTTTTGGACTGATGAAGACTGGGTGGAGGATAAGTCTTTAAAAATCTTCAGCTTGGTGACAAACGTCAGTTGATAGTGAATACTGTAAATGCATTATATCATGATGAGGTAATCAAACAAGGTTAAGATGGGATGGAGGATTAACGTATAACAGCAAATGAGGCAGAAAACAAAAACCTTAAAACCTATTTGGCAGAATGGCAAACTGCCATTTGAAATGTTGGGTGATCAAATAAATTGTAGAACATATTGTAAACTACAGCTTGGTTACAAAAAGAAGAAAAAAAAACACTAACCATGATTTGGCCGCAAGCAAAATTGACTTTTATTTAACCAGGCAAACTCCACTGAGATCACAGATCTCTTGGGCCTGAAGGCAGCCTAACATGCATGTTTTTGGTCCAGGCAGAATATACTCTGTGGAAACTACAGACAAATGAACAACAGGTGCATGACAATCCTTTACAAAGTTCAGGTGTAGTAAGCATAGGGGTAAAAGTAACTCTATCATATAAAACAAGAAGTTAACAAGAAAATTACAAACCAAAAATTACATCAAAACAGGAGTAAAACAAAAGCAACACCAGCAACCAAACCAAAGCTTGCTTGATAAAACTCAACTATATCAGAGATCAAAGTATTTATCAAATGTTGATTTAATATTTTGTTTCAATAATGCTTTTCATTCCAGTTAGATAATCCAAACTTAATGCTGACTTTTTGCCTTTTTTCCCAGCTAGAGTAAGGAAAACCATCAATTCACCTACCTTAACACCTATAACTCATGAACCAGTGGAAATATTTAATGAAACTTAGAAACTAATCATTTGTCTTTTTTTGGGTTTACCTTATGGAGTCGACCAGATTCAAGATGGCTGCTTCAGCAGATTGACATTATCAAACTACTACAACCCCTGGCAAAAATTATGGAATCACCGGCCTCGGAGGGTGTTCATTCAGTTGTTTAATTTTGAAGAAAAACTAAACTACTAAACTAAAGTCATTTCAATTGGCAACTTTCTGGCTCTAAAAAACAGGAAAAGAAAACTAACACCTGTATCAAATTAGATCTGCTTGTTTCTCTGCATCTAAAAAGGAGTGATCACACCTCGGAGAGCTGTTGCACCAAATGGACTGACAGGAATCATGGCTCCAACAGCAGAGATGTCAATTGAAACAAAGGAGAGGATTATCAAACTCTCAAAAGAAGGTAAATCATCAGGCAATGTTGTAAAAGATGTTGGTTGTTCAGTCAGCTGTGTCTAAAATCTGGACCAAATACAAACAACATGGGAAGGTTGTTAAAGGC